>JAANSM010003970.1:0-12013 GCA_036850725.1 Orchesella villosa | reverse complement strand
GTTCCGTCCTGTGAAATTCTACAAAACTGATTACGAACTAGCATTTCATGTTCAACAGCCAGAAGTTCATTAACAAAGTATGTATCTGGTATCCAAAGGGGAAGTCTCTCAGATGTGCTAGCATCCAACTAGTTCGTTAAAAATAAAATTTATTTAGAAAAAAACACAATATTTTATGCAAGGTCAAGGCTTCCATTTATTAAAAACATTTTACGAAGCAGCAACTTAGGCTCTGCATACCATAATTGTTTCAATGTTTCGTCTGCTATTGAAAGATAGTCGAGGGTCAACCCACATTTGGCGGACGAAGAATGACATCGTGTATGTCTACCCAAAATTTGACAATATTAGTTTTTTAAATACAAATTGCGGTGTAAGCTCTTAATTGCATCGGTAGTCGATTACCATTTTGGAAACATCAATTTTTGAAATGCTCAAAACATGTATAGATACATTAACTGCAACAGGGGATCCTGTGAAATGTTTGGAGAAAAATATTCTCACAAGTATCTTATCAAGATTTGGATGAGAACTCTCTGGTTATTTGGAAATTTACAATACCTCCATAATTTGGTCGTATTCGTTTGTCATAATCACGAAATGCTTCCTCAAGAAGTCGAGAACCTTCCACTGGATCCGATCTACGTACGAAAATATCGCATACAAATTTAATTTCATGTCTCATAGTCATGTGTTACCTATGATGTTCTATTGTTCTGTATATTGTAGTATGGAAATAAAGTCAAACCTGGAAGGTTGAATCACCCAAGGCGTGATTGTAGCAAGTACCAAAAGATGTAAATGCTGGACGAACAGCATGTTTTAAACGCGGATTTTTTTGTTCTTGTGAAAAATTACGTATTCAAATTTAAGAAACTATAGTTGATAAACATATTGAAAAATCAAAGAGACCGAATTGGCAAGTGGCTGTACCCCTGTAATTTGTGACTTTCCGTTAGCTCTCCAATTAGCTGTCTAATGTAGAATTGAGTCTCCCGATTTGATTGCATGATACGTTATGCAATGATGTGCGTATGACTAACTGATGGAAATAACCAAAACTTGCTATATACAGAACATCATATAATTCATATAAATGCAAATATGCTCCACAGTCCATGGCTATGAACGGAAGGATTGAGGAGTGCGTTGAACGTTGAACATTTGTAACATGTAACGTAACACGCTTCCAGTATTGAAATCATCTATTGTTGCTTCAATAAATTTTAATTGAATCTAATTACGTGGTCTTTTATGACTTGGGAAGCCAGAAGTTTGGAATTGGGAATACGCAACGAGTAAAGCCTGGGCATCTTAAGTGAATTAAAAAATGCCATAATCGAATTACCCCAATGGTCATAGGAGCTTTATCCGTTTATCTGCACAACGACTTAGATTAAGCATAACTCATTTAATATTGTAACTTCAGTCACAATATCCTCAATAAAAAAGTCTATTCAGTATATGTAACCTATCACACTCATTTATTGCATTCGATCCATTTCCATATGATTCAAGAACTTACTATTGGATATGTTATTGTATGTAAATTATGAGTAAGAAGCAATTCATGCATTGTAGTAAATAAGTAAAGTAAGTAAGAATTTTATGTGGTATTTCTGGAAGTTTCATTTCAATTTCAACCCTTCTTTCCCAGGGTAGTAATATTGTGTATTAAAAAGCAACTAAATTTCTTTTGCGGTACTCTCTCTCTCTCTCTCTCTCTACCTACTCAGATTTCCATCCCGAAAACATGTTGTTTTAATACGAATAACAGGAAAGACAAAAATATTAAGATGTGTTTATATACTCTGTAATTAAGACAATTGCGATATAATTGTTAATGAAAAGATTGTGCATATATGCACTGCGATGTATTATTTATGGAAAGATATTCAGTAGCCATTGCGAAATGTATTACGAAATTTTAACAACTCCTTCATGAATCAACCGTGGTTCTGTGCTTCAAGTTTTTACATTCTGCCAGTTTACGGTCATAGTCTTACGATGGGAAGTTTTACATTTTCGCTTTTATTGCACCTTTTAATTCATCCTAGCCCAAGATGTAAAAATTGTAACACACAATGAAGAGTTTATACAATGAATCAACAGATAAGGTTTTATATTTCATGTACCTATGGGGTATTTAAATCATAAAAGGACTTGCTTGCATAAACTAAGGTTGGACTTGCTTGTAGCAAGTCAAACCGCAACGTTTTTGTACTTCAGACAAATTCAGCTATATAAGTATATCTTCGTGTTTCCTAGATTTAGGGGCATCAAGTGTAGATGAAAAATATTCATTTAAAAAACTCCGATAATCATGGGGCAAAAAAAGAAAACTGCTGTTCCACAAGAGGAACTGCTGAAATCCTTAATGGTTCTGGTAGAAGGTATCAAAATAAAATCTAATAAAAAAGCATACCTTGAAAAGATAATTTAATTAAGGCAAATTCTTATTGATTTTGAATAATGTACAGATGATGCGGATATTATAAAATCTGGAATCGATATAAATGACGAGTTTCTACTTTCTTTCTTAATAGGACGAAAATACAATCTTACTACAGCGTACGAAACAGTATGTACACTGTAATGGTGTAAAATACCAATATTGTGTAGGTTGTTACAAATGGACATACACGACATGGTTTGCTAATGGTTTGGTGATTATTTCTTGTATAGATACAAAAGTATGTAGACGTCAGACGAAGAAAATACGTGACATTTTTCAGCCAACTTTCTCCAATGACTTTATTATACATGTACGACTTCCCACGATTCATGGGGCTCTTAAAATATAGGGATCCAATTACCGGCTGCATGGTATTCGTCTTTAGATCACGTAATTATATGCTGTTCTATTTCTAAAGTTTTCAAAATGGAATAACTATTCCATATATCCATTGCATTTGATTTAATCCAAATCCAAGTAACTGTAAAATTGGACGCTTAATTTAACAAGGGACAAAAACAATTATGTTTTATTTGAGCAGCTCCCGATTCCAACACTACTTGGATCTCAATTGAGGATATTACAACGGCTTTAGCATTAGCATTAGACGAGTTAATATATGTGGACACCGCTGTAAACAATGGATTAATTTTAGTAGCTAGTGGGGAAGGTTTCGGGTTTTCTCGTATGAGAGACTTCACACCAGCCCGGATAAAAATATTAATTGATATATGCTATGTAAGTATGTGTTAACTATCAATGCGTACACGCATGAAATCTGATTAATATTATAACATCAAAGAATATATTTAATATTCTTCTTACAAATCTTACAGAATGCCTACCCTTTCAATATAAAACAATTCCATTTGTTTCAGTGCTCCTCATTATTCAATGCTACTGTGAAAATAGGTAAGCCATTTTTACCCCGGAAACTGCGCAATAGGGTAAGAAAACGAAAAAATGGTTCTTCCTGTTATGGTTGACAGATTTATCAAAATTTGACTCAATCATTTCTTAAAATAATAGATTGTAGTCCATAATACCATCGAATCCTTCCACGATGTTGTACCACCTAATGTAACCCCAAGTTGGGTAGGAGGAACGGGGTCAGCGGAGAAAGACTGGGAAGTGTTTGATTACACTCTGGAAAGAGCAACCCTGGATCGGACTGAGTATCACGAAAAACTGGCTAAGTAATCGAGATATTATTAATCGTAAAATAACCCAAATGAAACTATTTGAATAATTACCGGTCATCATGTAAATTTAGGAGACTAGCAGAGGGCATGACCTAAACAACATGGATGAAGTTTTCATGATGAAGCAATATTTTGTGAACACAAAGCAGACAAATAACAAATAAAATTCAATTCAAGAGGAACATTGGAAATCGGAACATACGATTCATTTTAAAATTATCGCTAAAATACTGTCACTGTCTGTAGCTCATAGCAAACCTCAAATAAAAGCTTGTTGCTTACATGCTTGCTTAAAACGGTCGATTAATATATCCAACATCGGCAACGGTTATGTTGGAAAATGTCTTCAAAATAGAAGAATTGGTCCCTGTTGATTTAAAAAGGATGCTACTCCATGTCTACAGATTAAGAATACCTACGAATATCGTATGAGCCAAATAATTGAACTATGCCATACAGCAATGCCTGGCAAGAGTAAACCTTAAATTTCAACTGATCGGGAGGCTCAACCATGCCTTGGAGTCCATTAGAAATATTATCATAGCACCGCGCACCGTTATTAGGTTTGGATGCGGGAGAGTATCATATGGCATTTTGTTCATACGCGAGTGTTACTTCGTCAAGCATCGTTTTTGAGCAGTTTGTATAACCTGTGGTAGAAGTAGAAACAATCACACCGCTTTGTTCTGATTAATTGTTTGTAACTTAACAGATTAACCAAATCCTTTTTGTTCTGTTTCTGGAATCAGGAATGCGCAAATGATACATGTTGTACATCTTTGGTTTAATTAATGAAATCAGTCCATAATGAGAATGGATGTTTCCTGACTATGGCTTTTTTTCTAAGTTTTTTTTCGGGCAAACATGAAATTTTTTTATCGCATTTCTGGGCGAATGATGCCTATATCAGGTTAGGGTTGGTTAGTGTACGCTAGGCCCTAACCAGGCATAACCAAACCTCCAATGCAACGAAAAGGATTTCGAATTGTTTTTAAAAATTGACTACTGAATTATTGCATTTTGTTTGCCTACAGCCTACAAGTCATGACTCATCGAGAAATGCAATAAAGGTTTGACCGAGAAAAAAAACTTAGAAAAAAAACCTGCATCAGGTAACCTGATTCAGGTTATAGCTGCTATCCGACCCAGTCGTTTTGCCAAAACAACTCAGGTTATAACTTCATAAAGCAATGAAATACTCGCAACAACAGAAATAAGATTCAGAGATAAGACAATATTTGCAAATAAGATCAATCGTCTTCGCAATCTATTGATGCTAGACTTACATATTGTGTGTCTGTGAACGTGAACACATAATATATGTGTATGCATACCTCTGCTGTTTGGTTTTCTGCATACAAACAAACTCGCAAAACAACTTTTAGTATTAAGTTATTCTTATTCTGGTTTTCAATCCGAAGGATTGTTTTCATTGCAATACTCAGTACACACCTTCGTGTGATCAATCATGAATGAAAATTTGCACTTTATTTGACTCCAACATTCTACGTTTAGTGTGTTATAATAAAGTCGTTGTTCATGCATGACTTAACAAGCAGGGTTTCCCCAGCTGGCAACGGCTTAAGAGGTATGGGATTGTTTTTGTTTTTCAGCGTAAAGATTTTTTTGGAGAATGATTAGATAATACATTTTACATGTATTAATTATATAATACATATGAATGATGAACTCGTTCTGGATTGCCAGTATCACATATAGTTCGTAAAACTTCTTCACAAATTGTCGGTTGCGTCAAGTACATTATTATTATGTATATGTCTTTGAGCTCAGTCATGGCCTCACGATGGGAAAATCAACTTCAATTATCATTATACAACGTACTTTTCATCAGACCACGAGCAACAACAAACCCCCGAGATTTCATATAGGATACATGCACGAATGTTAATAGGGTTAGGAATGCATAAGTACTATGAAGGCAGTTGGTGCAGTTTGCATGGCGTCAATTTAAGCATTCAATTTAATTTACATTTGCTTCATGAGAGGTAACCCGAAGCATCCTTCCCAATTCTGTGTATTAGTTCCTGAGTGGCATTGTGAGAGAATTGTTTAGAACTAATCTTAAATCATGGGGCTAAAAAAGACACATACGGTCTCCGAAGGGGATCTGTTAAAATCTTTAAGGACTCTCGTAGAAGGTATCCCATAGACTACTAAACCTACAAAAATATGGTTTGGGTTAAATTATTACTATTATTGACTTGAATTATGTGTGCATATAGATAATGAAGATATTGTCAAATCCGGGATTGATATCAATGATGTGTTTCTAATGGCTTTCATAAAAGGACGGAAACATAATGTTACGGTCGCATACAAAACAGTAAGACAGTTTAAAAGTATACGAATGCACCTTTATTTGTACGCATATGCAGTAAAACAGCAATTATGTTCTTGAGAATACTATATATTTCAATTATGCTCTTAGATTCAAAAGTACGTAGATGTGAGAAGAAGGAAGTATGTGCAGTTTTTCAGTAAACTTTCTCCCATGTCGTTAATTTACATGTACGACCTTCCCAGGTTTATGGCAGTTTTAAAGGAAAGAGACCCACGCACTGGCTGTCTCGTTGTCGTATTGAGACCACGTAAGTTTTTGCTGTTTTCATGCTTGCAAATATTTTAGAAATCACGATATAAAAATTCAGTAGAATCATAACTCTTCCTTTAAATTAAGTTTAAGACTGAACATTCAACGAACAAACATTTAACTGATTTGCTCGTTTGCTGATTACATATGCGCAGCTAAGGATTTAAGCGCTGTAGGAAGTCCTTTCGAAGACGTTTTATCGTTGTGTGCATTGGCTATAGATGAATTTGTCTACATGGACGAAGTTGTGAACAATGGACTGATTGTAGTCGCATGCGGGGAGGGGTTTGGTTTAACTCATATGAAAGAATTAACCCCAGGCCGCATGAAAATGACAGTTGACATAACGTATGTAAGTGTGTCTGGTCCTTTAATATCAATTCAGTAAGTATGGATAAGTTGAGCAACAACATACGAGTATCAATGATGTCTGATGTCTAGCATTTATGTTACAGAATGCGTACCCTTTTTACTTAAAACAAGTCCATGTGGTTCAATGCTCAACATTTTTTAATGCCACGATGAACATAGTGAAGCCATTTTTGCCTCGAAAAGTTCGCGAAAGAGTAAGGAATCTACGAAACGTATACACTATATGATTTACCTCTGATACCGAAAATTGAATAGATAATTAATTAGCCCTTCTAACTGATAATTTCCAGATTGTAATTCATAAGACACTTGAATCTTTTCATGAAGCTTTTTCACCTGATGTAGTTCCAAGTTGGCTTGGAGGAAATCGTTCGGAAGAGGACGATTGGGAAGTTTATGATTACACTCTGGATAGATCATCTTTGGATCGCACAGAATACTATGAGAAATTAGCAATGTAAGAAAAATATAGTCTAATATACACTTTTAATATGTATTTAAAGGTATTTTAATTAACATGTAAATGTACGATTCTGACTTCCATTTAGAAAACTCGAGGAAAGTATAAACTAAAGACATTCAACATTTTATATCTCGTTACGAATTTTTAATCTTGTAAATAATTTCAAGGCGAATAAGGCATTTGTGCGTAACCGATCCTTAGGTATGGGACGTAAAAAATGGTAGCTCAAGTTTCAGCGTGTTATACTTTTTTAATTTAATAATAATAATGATGATAATCTTAATCACATATTTCATATTTGAATTACTTAACATGGAATAAATGTTTGCGGAACGGGAATAACGGGATACGGATGTAGAAATCTCAATAATCCAAAATTTATAAAAGTTACTCATTTCAACAACATAGCATTCACATTTATTTTCTTGCATCGTTGTTTCATCAGATCAACAGTTGACATTTGTTTATGACTTTAACGACATCATCATCTTGTATTAATGGAGTACTGACACCTTATATTTAAATTGTATTGTAGATATAAAAGGGCGCTATTTCATACCTACCGTTATAATTTACGTTCATGTATGCACTGATCAAACTAACACACTACGAATGAGTAGAAAATAACTTTTTAATCGTTTGTAAAGTCGCCTAAGGTCCAGGAGATCTGCCTTCTTCATGAGAATTATCGTTCTTGGAAGAGGAAGTGATACTCTTAAAGTATTTTTCATACGCTCGGTCTAGTTCCTTTAGGTATGTAAAATCTCTATGAACAGTTTGTCCGTCGTAATAACGATGCTGCTGCGATTCATGCCGGTTATTCTGATATGCCTGTGGATGATTTTGAAATCCTCTTCCCCTACCCCTGAAATTTCCACGTCCTCGTCCACGAAAGTATTCTTCTGGCGGTCTGTACGAAGAGTTTGGTTCAGCCATTGGACCAGGACCATGAGGATTATCATGAAGCTCCCAATCACCAAGATATCTTGAAGGAAATGAACCCCGTCCTCTACCTCTGTATGGTCGAACTGTAATTAAATCATAATCATGTCATAAACAAGGAACGAGATATGGTAAGCACAAGCTAAAGCCTATAAATGACCATCGTATATATACTATGTGAAACTTACATGAACCATCTCCTCTTCCGTGATTGAAAGGTCTCCCTCGATGGGGGAATCCTCTTCCTCTACCAGAATTATCATAATTATGACCTCGATGATATTGTTCACCGTCATAATTCTGCTCTCTACCTCTGCTTCTATCATATTCTCGGTTGTGGTAATCTCTACCATGATCAGGACCAGCATCATTATAATAAGTATCATTCCGGTTTCGGGGAAGATTATATCTGTCATTATTTCCATGTTTTTCAAACTCGCTTTTCCTATAATCATCCCGCATATGGTTCTGACTTCTTGACCTACTCCTGGAATGGACTCTTGTAGATGAGCTCCTGTTTCTATCTTTACTTAGACTTCTAGATCTGCTTCTGCTACGGGGTCTAGAGTGGCTTTCGCTACGCGTTCTGGACCTGCTCCTACTATGACTTCTTGAACGGCTTCTACTTTTGCTACGAGATCTACTTCTCTGTCTACTTCTTGACCTGGAACGAGAAAGTCTACGATTCGGAGACCAACTTCTACTTCTTGCCCGATCCTTGCTTTCATGATTTGGGAGCTCCGAGTCTTCCTCGTAACTATCATTTCCACTTTTATGCCGACTAGAGGTTCTATCACGTTTCTTTGACTTGTGGAATTTTTTAAGCTTTTTGTGCTGCTCCTCCAGTTTAGCTTCTTGCAGTTCTTTGTATCGTCCCATTATTTTTTCATGACGATCTGAATTTTTATCCTTATGTTTATTTTGTTTTGGTTCCTTGAGTTTCTTCTACAAAAAGGCAAAAATAAACAATTAACAGTCTTTCTTAATTTATAGCAGTCAATTAATAGCATAATTAATACAAAAACAACAGTAAATAATCTTTACCTTCAGTCTTTCAAACAGAAAATCCATAAGCCGAATAGCCTCCAACTTTCTTTGAGCTATCATATACTTTCGCTCTTCCAATGCAATTTTATAGTCAAGTTTGGCCTGATTTTTGTCAGTCTCTTTTTTCTTCTCTTCTATTTCTTTTCTACTCTTTTCTTTCTCTTCCAATCTATGATTGATGATATTACAAAACATGTTTGAATTTATTTTTCAATTAATCACTCTATTCACTCCAATACTTTGTAATATTGTAAGGTGTCATACTTGGAGAGTGTGGCAGTCATTTTCTCCTGTTTATCTTTTTCTATCAAACGTTCTCGCTCTATTCTACGCTTCCGGATAGACTCTTCGCCAAGATGCTTGGATTTATCAAAGTCAACCTTTAACATAATAGTTATTCACAATTTAATCACCATTCATTCAGTATTGAGCAAAAAGTCAAAGGTAAAAGGTAATGGTCAAAACATTTGATAATATCATACCTTTACGTTAGCTACCCAATACTTGTTAGTTTCTTCGAAGAATATGTAACAACCCCTGAGAGCGTCCATCGCTCGTACAAAGTTCATATAATCTCTATATTGGACATAAGCTTCAAAAACTGAGTCACTGCTGAAAGTGAAAGTTTTAATGCCAGCAATGGAAGACTGCATTTGAGTTCGGTAAGGGTCTGCTATGGGAATGTCAATACTTCGAACGTCTCCAAAGGTTTCCCATATTCTCCTGAACAACTTTTCCGAAGGAATCGGTTTCTCGTCTAGTGGGTGGTCTGAAAACCATTTACATGGCAGATTCTGGAGATGAATAGTGTCCGGCCGTTCACCCGGCTTCATTTCATTCATGTTTTTGGCATCTCTGAAGAAAGAATCCCAGTCGTATTTGCTTGGGAACGGTATCTTTGCTTCTGCTACACGAATCTTCATTGGTTCTTTGAAGCCAGTTATCTTCATGCTTTTACCTGAATACAAAATACTCCAATTGTCCCAGTAATTTTTGAAAGTGCGAAAGAAGGAGTCTGCTATGCGGTTAATCAAACACCATACTTCATTTACAAGAAGATGCATGAAAAGTTTAAAACCATGATATGACAAACAATGCAGTCGACTTTAGTTAAGCAATCATCTCATGATAAATGGTATTCATCATTCAGAAGTGAATTGAACCAAAGTTCTTACGTTACACTTTATCAGCGTCAGCCAGCTATTGCTTACCTTCCAGTCTTCCCATTATGGATTTCATAACATTTCTATTTTCTAAGTCACCCTCGAAGCGGATGAACTCCAGGGTGTTTTTAACCACCCTGATTGAAATAAACTTGTCAGGAGCAAGAAGCGCTTTGAGCTTTTCCATGATTTCCCAACTGGAAACGGTCTTCCCTCCCTTGGGAAGGGATTGCTTGAGCTGTGGATAGTGAACCGAGACATGGATCCTGGAAATTGGTTTAAAAAATAATCCTTTTACTGGAAAAAGAGGTATAGTGTCAGAATTGTCTTCACATTGGTGAACAGGAATCATTTTTCTGCTTCAGGACCCTTTCGTGAAATACTTTTTGTAGAAAAAGCTGACTTCAAAAGACAACCAATCTATCATCTAACCAATATCTAGGAGACTAGATAGATAGTAAGGGTCCATGAGCAGAAAATTTATTTCAATAGCTGTTGATTAACGGTACACAAAGTCCAACGACTTCTTCGTTGAGCTTGAGTTGGTAAACTTGTGGTCAGTGGTGTGTTTTCTGAGTCAATTAACTTATATATAGAGTTTCATCCATATTTCTATGGTACAGTTGACGGTCCTTTACACGGTGCTGCGACGTAAGCTCAACTATCCAAGTTTATACAATTACTTCTTGGTGATGTGCACGACTTTCACTGCAGGACATCCGTTAAAAGTTAATCACTCACCTCACTTTGCTTTATTCTTGGAAACGTTAGAAATACGGTTAACGTTACGTTAGAATGTTATGTCTTCATTACTTTGTCTGTTACTCTGCGTGTTCACATCATTTAACTTTAAGAAGTAGTCAACTCAGCCACATTAACAATAAAACGTTTTGAAGTTCCAATAATCGAACTAAGTTCGTAACTCGTCCAAATCAATAACAAATATAAATCGTCCCAGCTCCTCTCATTGTTGATTGTTGATTGCGTGTAGAAATGCTTCATATCAGTCATCAGTTACTATCCTTTCCTAGCATCCACCAGCATCAGCTTTCCAAACCAACATCTGTCCACACGTCCTAGTAAATGATAAATATTTTCATAACAGTTCATTTTGACAACTGACACGAACAACCGTGACGGTAATCATTAGATTGTAGATATATTATAAAGTTAATATTACGATTATTAACACCAATCTTTACCGTAGTGAATTCGTTGGATTTTTGATTTGAAGCAAGCCAAATGGAAAACTAGCAGATGCAAACGTTGAGCGACAAAATATTCCTCAAAACAGACACCCGCATCCTCAGCCTGAGTCTGAAGCTGTAATTGATAAAGCGAAACAAATGATTAGGAAAATATAAAATATGAAATATCTGTCAATTGGTTATTAAAGGCAATAGACCTTCAACCACTACTATGCTCGACTATTGACTATAACTTTAACTAAACAGGTCCAAAACTCTAACCACTAAAACTAGAAAAACTTAGTAAGATTTTAATTATGCTTAGTCTGTCAACTCCGTATCATTATTTGTTGTTTAATACCAAACAAATACATCTAATACATCTAGCATCTCATAAAAAAATACCTGCGATTATTTAGCGTCAAGGAATATCTGCACCTGCCTGCCGTAAACTTCAGTATTTAAAAACACTCAATCACACAATCCACCCACTCAAATACTCATACACTGTACACACCACATACACAGATAGTTTATAAGTACATTTTTATTGAATATTTTGTTAGGGTTC
>JAANSM010003969.1:0-12013 GCA_036850725.1 Orchesella villosa | reverse complement strand
CCCCACACAAGCAAATGGGCAACTGATGGCGTTTGCGACACAACGATACAATCAGCACACTGACTGACGATAAAGTATTCTTAAGCTAACAATAAGTTAACATTATAGTTAAAATGCTACTACAACTTACTGCTTCCTTGAGCTAAAAATGCATTCTTCAGACAATCAGTGTGGAATAAATGACCACACTTAGTTGCTGATACGGGTCTTTCATTATGACCATCACCGCCGCCTTTGAGCATATCATATCCCTTCTCAACGAAGGGTTCTCGACACAAATAGCATGAGAAGCCCATTTTACGATCTACCACGCACCCTCGTCACCTGCGAATAAATAAAAAACTTTATAGATTTAAAAGAAGACTGGCAACTAGAAAGGATTTATTATCAATCAATACTTTTACCTGCTAGTCAGTATTATCTTCAACGCTTTTGCGTTATAACAGTATCCTTGAGTTATATTTAGCAGCTAGCTGTACTCAACTGTACTGTGACTTCATGTGCGGATTGTGATGTAACCTACATAAATTAAATCAGAATCCATTGCGAATTGTTATTGGTACAGAGTATTACAGAGCCGTTTTAAAATAACTAATCTTACAATATTCTAATATTCATTAACACACGTGGTCTAGCTTTATGATGGAAATCAGTTGTAATTTGTAATCGACAACATACAACATACAACAACAAACCAAATGCTTATCTGCGAAACTCATTCGATATATTATCTATCCTTACACATTTATGAACTGGTTCTGAACTCCTATGTGTATTTCTATTTTCTTCGAAATTCGCGTAAGCGCGTTCTTATCTATTTTTCCCTAGCCCTAGCCATCAGGCATAAGCCCATTTCTACATAATGCTAATAATAATGTTTATTGTTTATTGTCAATTGTGATTAGCAGATTCGAAAGAGCGAAAGCGAACAACAAATGACAAAGTCAATCAACAATGAATATTACATTATCTAGAATTCATGAAATCGGTATAATTCAAACCTGTTCCGTTGGAAATCAAAAAAATGCATGCAAGATTATAGATTATTGGATTGGAAGAAATCAATCCTTCATCCTTGCTGTCTTGCCTACTTCCTGCTGTACTTCGTGCTTGTACATGTGACTGGACTACTGGACCTGGACTGATTGCAGCACCAGCACCCACTAATGACTAACTAACAATGATAATAATAATATTCGTATGACATTCAACATTATGACCTACAACACAACATACGAGAATTCCTTTCTCTTCCCTCTTTTATAATTAATTATCTATTGTGTATGCATATTGCACTGCATTGATACACCATACCACTGACCACAATACAATACACAAAAAACTGCTTTTTGGTCTCGGCGGGATAAGAATAAGAAGAGAATAACTACATAAATAGAATTTGATAATTTTCCTTGTGTTTTAATCATTGATCACCAAGCCAGATTAGGATAAACGGCAAACGGAAAAAATTTCAAATGACTATGATAACGGAAACAGATATGCGATACGTTGAACATCATTGGCACTTGTTGATAGCCTATCATTGATCATAACATGAATGATGATGAATGTAGTCATTTTTGAATTTATAAATTTTAAATGTAATTGTAAGATTAATACCAATCACCAATAACCTACCACGTATCAATTGAATACAACCGGACACTTTTCAAAAACAATATTGAGAGCAATAGTTCCACATTCCACGTTCACGTTCAAAATCAGTCAGTTCGAAACATTAAAACTTCACTGCCCTTCCACTGTCATGGCCTTTTACTATCAACTTTTCCTTTTGTCTTTTTCTCTAACCACCAATGACCAATAACACAACTATTACATTTAGTAACGTCAAATTGTCAATCAGAAAGACGAGGGGTGAGGGGATTGGGATTGAACCAGATGAATAAACGTGAACGTACTGACAACTGACTGAACGCACTGAAAGTTTTCACTCAACAGTCATCCATCATACATCATAGAAATGGAAAAGTTACAATTGACGGTGGTATGTTGTTGGTTGTATGTGGTATCAATACGAACTCCACATTAATTGTCCTTTCCTTACGGTGTACGGATCTACGAAGAAACAATCATCACTAAAATGAAGGAAAACTAACGTCTTCGGATACTGTCTACCGTGCTACAACTTTCAACTTTCTACTTGACTTTCAATTCTGTAGCCTTCTACCTTCTAAACGTAATCAACACGTCATTCGCCAAATCAGGATGTTGTAGCTAGCAATGCACAAATATATAAACAAAAACAAAAACAAGATCTATCTAAAACAAGACACATCTCGACTTGTCAAACACTGCTGACTGCAGTTTCAACTATCGAACCAATTCGAATGTGACCGGACACCCTGATGCCAACGCGTGTCAATTGCTTACGTACTTACGACTAATTTAATTACAACTTCGTTTTATTGACCATTGATTCACAATCACAATCGTATGTTATCAATTATGATTCGTTATTACTAATGACTAAGGAAGTAATGAATAATGAACGTTAGCTTACCACACTGCAATTACTGATGAATGAAGAGTTACATAACCATTGAACTGTTGGATATCTGCTGCTAAAACGACTTCATTAAAGAAGTCGCATCCCTTTGTTCGAATTTTATAAAACGTTGTGTTATATCAAATACCAAAAACCACCGGGAATGGAATATCATATCCTATCTATAGGTGATACCATGTCGTACAAGACTAGAAAGAATGTGGAAAGACTCAAGGACAGGATTTGCGAGACGACTAGACTAGAGTATATAGACCCACGCACTGTGATATGGATCATGCACTACTATGCGCATTGCCGAGTATAACGTACGTATTTTATGCATAAAAGCTGAAACAGTTTCGGATAGATGTAGGCAAAAATTTGAAGGTACAAAATAACACAACGACTAAACTGCGACTAAATGTCTTTTTTTTTACTAAACTAAAAGCTAAAAAGCTCACTGGCTGCGGCTCATTCACACACACTCACTCTCATGTCCCACCAGAAACAGACTCGAGGGCTTCTTTAAAGATGATAGAAGTTGGATGTGAAATAGGAAGTCAAACTCCGTTTTTCGTAATCAGTAATTGTAAATTATCGAAAATGAGTACGGCCTTACTGTCTACCTTCTGTCCTGTTCTGGATGAAGTCATGCGTGTAGAAGAAATCGAATCTGAGGAGCACGAAACAACATAAAATGATAAATAGCCGATAAAGTCATTTATCATAAATATTTTANTGTCTACCTTCTGTCCTGTTCTGGATGAAGTCATGCGTGTAGAAGAAATCGAATCTGAGGAGCACGAAACAACATAAAATGATAAATAGCCGATAAAGTCATTTATCATAAATATTTTAAGAATGAAAAAACGACATAAAAGATATGCTTAATGCGGTAGGGCTATGGCTATACTATGCTGCTGACTTCAGCTCGTTTCTGTCTACAAAAGATCTGCTAATACTCGATATTGTTATCTTGCTCATTCTTATGCATTTAAAAGACGAAGTTAAAATCGATGCTGTATTAGGAATATTTGCATTATCCGTAGTACTTTCCGGAATGTGAATTATGTATATTTGGTTTGGTGTCTTCAAAGTTCAAACGTTTTATTGCAATGGATGTAAAATGTATGAATGACTGAACTGAATGAGTGCTCGCTCGCTTCTGTTCTTAATATTCTTTCACGTTGTCATTTGTCATCTAACTCACCTACCTAACTAATGGTGTAGTGTAGGTAGATATATACAGACTACGATGAAAATGATATTAGTCTTGTCAACTTGAATGGTTTTCAGTTTCAGTTTGAGTTCATAATCTTTTTTTCTTTTATGATATCACTAAAGCTTCTCAAATTACAAAAATGTTATCACTGATTTTTCATTTGTCATTTGCTTTCCTCAAACCTGCCTTTTAACTTAGCTTCGCTTTTACACTACGTGCTACTTGGCAGTTGACTACGTCATTCTGATTGAGTCATACAGTTTTATTCCTGGAACGATGCACAATGGAAGAGAGTCAAGAGAGACATTCTTGTCTTAGCTTTAGCTTCGCTTTTACACTACGTGCTACTTGGCAGTTGACTACGTCATTCTGATTGAGTCATACAGTTTTATTCCTGGAACGATGCACAATGGAAGAGAGTCAAGAGAGACACTTGTTTACATTATCTCGTGTTAATGGTAATGACATGAATGTAGCTATTAAACAACGTACGCAATTTCGGATTACACTTCAGCTCAGCAACCAGCCTTCAACAATTTTTAATGTTCACTGCTGTACTGGTGAACTACTGACTGAAGTTGGAGTGCCATTAAAATACGGGATATAGTCCAAGTCCAACCCACGATTACTCATCTTCTTGAGTCCAACCAATATGAGTATAGGGCGAACCGAAAGCCATTTAACTTTGAATGTTTTTATAATTGGAGTATATGAATGGCCTGCTAGCTCAGTCGGTTAGAGCGTGGTGCTAATAACGCCAAGGTCGTCGGTTCGATCCCGACGTGGGCCAGTATATTTTTGCACGACTTTCTCTTCTTTTTTCCGTCTTTTCACTCTGACGCTAATCTTTGGCGTCTAACTTTCTCCATTTATTTGACCTACATTTGTATGCTTCCAAACAATAGAATGCATATAAGGAAATTCTACCGAAACTTGTATTTTCACAAAACATTCTTTCAAAATTTCGTTTTCTAAATTGGATGGGGAAAGGTTTAACCGTTTAACTAACTCATTTTCTAAACTGTTTATACTACCCCGGGCATAAGATGCACATTAGGATGCAAATTTTAGCTTCGTCAAGTGATTTCTTCTTTTTTCCGTCTTTTCACTCTGACGCTAATCTTTGGCGTCTAACTTTCTCCATTTGACCTACATTTTTATGCATCCAAACAATAGAATGCATATAAGGAAATTCTACCGAAACTTGTATTTTCACAAAACTTTTTCAAAATTCGTTTTCTAAATTGGTTTGGGTTAAACTAACTCATATTCTATACCGTCCATACTACCCCGGGCTCGGGCATAATATGCACATTAGGGCTTACAATTGCAATATGCAAATTTTAGCTTCGTCAAGTGGTTGTTATTGGTGTTACTGAACTTAAGAAGTATTTAATGCAGACAGAGATTAATTAGTCTTGCAATCAGATGCAATTTATAAAAATGCAAGCTGTATTAAAACGTGCCATAAAACTTGTGAACATATCATACTTTGGATGCATAGGGACGAATTTAGGTGGTTGATAAAAACAACATTGTATATTATTGCATTTGTACTTTTCAACACAAACTGAAACTGCTCTTTGTTCTTCTTTCCATACGCATTTACTACTTGATATCGTAGGTAACTCTGCAACTCTTCATGAGCATGCATCTATATCAATGCTCCATGATGCTCCTAATGTATAGTATCTAGGCTCTCTCAGATATTCTCACGTTTGTTTGCCCCCTGATCATGAGTCAACCTATCACACAAACCTCTGAGAATTGGAGGATATTTTGTTATGAACTGCTGCTGCTAACTTGTACTTTTTCTGCATAGAAAGGAAGAGACACTTTGCACATTTCAGTTTGTTTAAAAGTACATGGTGGTGTTGCACTTTAAATCGTATCTTTAAAGTGCTTGAAAGTATTCGCATGCACATTATTAGCACCACACATGTAGGTACGCTTTCAACCGAAGCGTATTTACCATTTCATGGAACATGTATTATCACAATAATAAGTGATATCGAAATAAATGTAAATATGGACATGTGAACATGTACATGTTAAAAGTAAAATTAAAAAACACATCCGCACATTTTTTACGTCATTGCATTGCTTACTGTTTTGTCTGCAGTGCACAAATGTCAGCTTCTTGTCTAAATTGTCTATGATTTCATTGCAAACGTGTGAAGTTAAAATGAAATGGAGTGACTAGCTCATCACAATGGTTAGTAAATCTGGATGAATTCGTGGAAACGGAACAGGAAGTATGGGACGCCTTCCCAGCCTTAAGACTATCTTGCTAATTCTAATTGGCATTGGTGTGGTGCTCATCCTCGTCATAATTTCACAATGCCAACAAACAAACAGCGCACTATTTATTGCTCCTCGTCAGCCACCATCTCAAATCAGGGTAAGCGAAAGCTTGCAGCTCAAAGTTTGCAATAAAGCATTTTATATGTGAAATAAAAGGCTTTGTAAGCTAAACATTACTTAATTCTTTAGGACAAGGAGGTGGACTACTACCACATGGTAGGTAACCAGGCTGCTGGACGGTTTACGGATGACTGGGATGCATATAAAATTTCAAAAAAGAATTATGACTATAAACCTCAAATCGCAGAGGCTCTCTTAAAAGAACAAGTTCGAACTGATTACAATGTTATCAAGGATGACACTGTTGGCCAAGCAGGTGGAGGAGGAGCCGATGATAATTTTCATGAAGCGGATGACAAGGAAATGGAAGTATATGAGCAAAAGGGAGATCCTCCTGCAGTTGGGGTAAATAAGCAAGGAGTTGCACTAGGAGAAGTGTCTGACGGGGAAGAGAAGAAGGGTGCCGGAGACATGCGTGACATTTCTTGCGACATCAACGGTGGGCGACAAGTGATACCGTGCAAAGCTGAAGGATCTCAAGTGCTTATACCTTTCAGTTTTCTTGAAAAAGAGTTTGAAGTTTCTGGTCATTTGGATGAGAAGAAGGATACGTTTATGTGGGTCCATAGTCAAGCCAAAATATTTCGACCAAAGGGGCGCTACAATCCAACGGGTGTTTTTACATACTTTGAAAACTACCAAGTGGAATCAAGGGACAGGGTCAAGTGCATTAGTGGCAAGTTTGGCGTTCCTATCTCTACCCAGTGGAGCAGTCAAGGATATTTTTATCCTATACAAATTGCACAGTTTGGATTGAGTCATTTTAGCAAGTTCCTTGTTGAGGGAGAGCCGCATAGGTTGATGATTGAGGATGGTGAGGATATCATGAGCGAGTTGGCGTCCTTCCGTTACACTTTCTGCCGTTTCTCAGGACAGTAACGACTTAATTGTGAATAATGTTGTACAAATGGAGAATCCAGGAAATACCACAAAGGGTAATTCATAATAATTTTACTTAAATCTAAAAAACTAAATGCTGTTTCGTAATATGTTTTGTATGTGTTTACTGCTTGCAGCCTTCACACTAAGATTTGAAGACATTGCGGGTAGCCAACATCAACAGTAACATCAAACAACTAGTCTTAAGCTGGGATATGAAGATAAGCAAATGTCCCTCAAAGTGTGCACTAAAAATAATTGTAACCGTGCTCTGTGATTCTAAGCCATATTATCTACACTACGTCAATGAGGACTTTCTAATTGATGTGAAAGACAACAAACATTTTTATTATGGATTGGGCCAAGAAATGGAATCCGATTGGCAACATGTCATTCGTGATGTTCATATTGATACCCAAAAAGGGTTGTCTTTTAAGTCCCCATCGAAGCGCTCTAAATCTCACATAAAAATCGCCAAATCCAAAGTAGTACTTGAATCCTTCACAATTCATGTGTCTCCAGGTGTGACATTCCTCTTGGACAATCTCACTATGTCAAACGCAGAGCACATGGCTCAATTTTACCAGGCTGCGGACTGGTTCGTTCTTAACCAAGATGATATGGGTGGTTGGCCCATTCCAGTGAAACGAAAGTTTTCCTCTGATTTTCCTGCAGTTCTGGAGCCTGGTTGGAATTCTGCTATGAGTCAAGGACATGCGCTATCACTCTTATCGAGAGCTTACTACTTCAGCAACAGTTCCGCCTACAAAAACGCTCTCGTCCGAGCAATCTCCAAAATATTTGAGTTGAGTGGTCTGGAAAGAGGTGTTCAGACAAGATTTCTGGACAAATACGTGTGGTACGAAGAATACCCCACAACTCCAAGCTCGTTTGTTCTAAACGGGTTTATGTATGCTCTACTGGGCTTGTATGATCTGAAAATGGTCAAGGTTTCGGGAGGAGTTTCCACTAAAGCGGATAAATTGTATGAGGAAGGGCTTCAATCTCTGAAGATGATGTTGCCCCTGTTTGACACGGGAAGTGGAACCATGTATGATTTGAGGCACTTTACTGTGCCGGGTGTAACTCCTAATCTCGCTAGAATCGATTACCACGTTACGCACATTAACCAATTATTAACCTTCGCTACCTTTGAGGAGGATCCAATTTTTAAAACTACGGCAGAGAGATGGATTGGATATACTCAAGGGATACGAGCTCCTCATAATTAAATTAAAAGATACGGTAACGAAATAGTTGTGTTGTCGTGAATGTAGCAAGATTTCAAAGTGAAAGTATTTTTATTTAGTTGGAAGAAGATTGAAGTTTTGAAATACAATAAATCTAAATGTTGTATTGTGGTGGATTGAAATAATAATAATAATGTATCGTGTATTTAAAACTCAGTTCAAGTCACAAGTAGGAAGTATGGGGTTTTCTTCGGTATCGGAATGATTTGTGATGTGCTCATTTGCCTTTTTGTGCCACTTTTTCAATGTTACTATTTTAAACAACTTATTACCTATACTTCCTCAACTAGATCCAGTTAGTATATATTTTATTATAATAATAACTATTATATTATATTGCATCCCTACTTGTGTAGTCTACTATATCTTTTTCGTGTTACCTCTGAAACTTCCATCATCGAATTCTTAATAACGCTATTGTAAGTTTTCCCAGATTGGTTTGTGATACATCTTATAGTATTTATGTAATTGTTGAACCTCATTATATTTCATATTATTAAAACGATAGGATTATTATAAAAAGGCATGTTTGAAATGGATGTGGAAATGTTAGGTGTTGTGTTGAGATTAATAAAGAGATTTTCATTCAAATAATTAGCTGCGACTTCAGTCCGTCCGCCCACAACTATGTGCATCCTGCCCGCCCACGTATTCCCGAATTCATATAGTTTAGGAAGTTCCGAAAAGCTCTCGACGGACAAGCTTGTTGTGGAGTTGAAACGTAGAAAAATGAATTCTGAATTACTTTAGCATAATCATTCAGTTTACAGAAAATATTAAGGCATATATATATATTTAAGAGACTATATTAAATATTAATTACTATCATATAGTTACACTAATGAAGATACGTATAGCAATATTAGCCAAATATCACATGACAAAATATGTCAATAGATTATAATCAAAGTGGGTTGTACAGAATTCGATAAGTCAATAAGTGTTTGCATCGTACAGTTACCTTGATTATAATGATAGGTTCTTTCCTACCGGCGATCAGGAAATGAAATTGAAGATTAAGTTAAGGAAATTTACACGAGCTACCGTAATTAATGCTTATCACGCAAGCTAGTTTATCAATAGAATGGGATAGGATAATGTCGATAGGATTACGTACGTATATATAGCAGAACTGAAATTTAATACAGGTCACAAGCATTCCGAAATCCTACTTGCAAGTTTCAACTTTAAGAAAACTTTACGAAATACGAAATTTTAACAACAAAGATGAAGTCAGTATTTTTGGTAAGTACTCCTTTTTACTTTTTTTGTTTGCAAACTGTGTCACTAATTTGAAAAAGAAAGATTTTGTGTCTTTGCAAGGCTGCAGATAAACTAAAGTTTCATTTTATTTTCTCAAATGATTGAATACAGGTCAAACGCAATCCGAAGTCCTACTTGTAAGATTCAACTTTTAGAAAACTTTACAAAATACGAAATTTTAACAACGAAGATGAAGTCAGTATTTTTGGTAAGTACTCCTTTTTACTTATTTTGTTTGCAAACTGTGTCACTAATTTGAAAAAAGAAAGATTTGTGTCTTTGCAAGGCTGCAGATAAACTAAAGTTTCATTTTATTTGTATAGGTCCTTATGGTGGTCATCGTGGCTGTTGCCTTTACAAGTGGAGCGCCCAGTCAGGATGGCAATGCTACTACCTCGACGACGACTGCTTCTACAACGACATCCATTCCTACTACAACTCCACTTCCTTCTACCTCCAGTGAAATGTCTTCAACTGAAAGGCATCCCAAGACGCTTGGCGACTTGCTTCTTCTTAAGCTGGCAAAGAAGGGTTATTTTGGACCTCCGCCAGTATTGGGATATCCTGTCCCTGTCGCTTACGGTTGCAGTCCATTCGGTTGCGGTTAATCGGCATAATTATCAGCTTTGGCAATAAGTGCATTTTAAAATGTTGTAATAAATCATGACTGACATTTATAAACAGTATTCTCATCAAAATTTATTTCCCACCGAACATTGTTAAAAATGCATGAAACTGATATATATAAACACAATAATGCAAGAAAGCATTTATTGTCTTTGCTGAAATTCGATGAGTAATGTTGTACGATCACATTTCACAACCTTCACGTAAATCTGAAAGATTTAGATACAATTCTCAATATCATTATAATATGATTAGAAATTAGAACCATTAATTAATGCATGTTCACTAATTCACCAGGCAATTAGATAATATGCTTATAAACGAAACGTGCTACAGGAATGTCAAATAAATATACGACTGATTTGAGTTCAACAGTCGCATTGATGATTAAACACAACTAAAGTAATTGAGGAAGTATGCATAAATGACCATTTAATTAGCACAATTAGTTCAAAATCACCTGAAATTGGTATTATTTGTTTAGTATATAAATGGAAAGCTGTATTCATTCGAATCATACTACCTACTTTGCATTTTACGTGACAATAACATTCAAATTGAAAATTTATAATCTGAACTGCTAAAGAGAAAGGACTTTATAATATGAAGGTATTTCTAATATGTAAACTCATTTTAGTTAGACATTATTGATATATACCATGAAATTCATTATTATGTTTCAGACAATCACTGTATTCATCATGTTCACGGTAGCCATCGCTGTTAATGCGAAACCAGTTGACAAAAATAGTGTTACCACGACCCATATTCCACCAACTTCAACTCTCACCTCGGACATGACTTCGTCAACGGAAATCACTACCACATCCACCGAAGTTACTACTACTACAGCCAACGAAGGATCTACCGAGAGACACCCTAAGATTCTTGCAGTAGGACCTTCCTTGGTTTGCTGGAATCTACGGTGGATTGGGCTTTTACGGATATACAGGTTGGGGAACGACTTACAGTGGATACCCAGGATATCCTTATTGGGGCTAAATGAGACTGGAATATACATTTTGTTAAAACCAACAAAATTCTTGTAAATGTCCACTTATATTAAAATTATCATGATGATTAAGCTTAAACTCATCTCTGCCCAGTCAGATTTTCTACTCTAAGCTCATTATTGAATGCATCTGTTATCATTTTTCAATATGCATATTTATTTATCAGTATTCTAGCTGTCATGATGTTTAATGTTGTTGATATATTTGAAAAGATGTTGGCTTGCTGGCTCTCCTGTCATAGTTTGCTACAGTCACAGTCAATTTGTTAATATCTCATTGCACCGTCTGACAATGAGACATTATACTAAATCGTATGTGATACAATGTATCTCAATTATCTTACCATGTCATGTCCACTTCTCTTAATTAAGGAAGTCATTCAATAATTACCCGATGAAGATATATAAATGGAGTAAAATTCTAGGAAAGCTTCAGAAAAGTCAAAGACTTGCAGTGCTTCAGGACAGAGAGTAGGAACCATAAGTAGAATTTTCAAGAAATTTTGCGTCGTTTTTATCTGGAAACATCATCACAGAAATATCATGAAGTCCTTCGTAAGTCACTATATCCACAATGTGCTACTATATACTCATACATATACAAGGAAGGATATTAGTTATATTAGTTGTAATTAAAAATAAACATTTCACACAATATTTCAGCTACTTAGCATTTTGACCGTCATCGCCGTTGTGGCTGTTGCAAGCGGTGCCCCTGCTGAAGATGTTAGTACAACAACCATCGCTCCTACAACTACAACCACGACACTTCCAACTACCTCGGTTCCACCAACAACTCTGTCTCCTGATAGACATTCCAAGTTTCTTGG
>JAANSM010003968.1:0-12014 GCA_036850725.1 Orchesella villosa | reverse complement strand
ATTAGGAATTTGAAAAACAAAACGTTAAACATTTCCCGTCAAGTTGGAAGAAAATGTTTAACGATTGTTTATTGCAATCACTACAGACGATGCAGCTACAAGGAGATGCTTCTGAAAGGCAAGCCTTAAAAGCAATCAGGTAAACACAGGACATAAAGTTCATGTCAAAGTTGAATTGATGACTGAAGCGAACATAGGCGTAAAGTAGAAAGGCACAACATGCGTCATTTAAAAGCATTATGAGAAAGTGTGCCCATAAGAATAAACTGCCTATAGTTTCGTAGACCTCCTATGTCTCCTAAACTACTATAATTTTTGTGGGGTCATGCGGTTCGAAATGTGAACCTTTAGCATGTTGGAAATGTTCGAAATGTGCAAAGTCAAGGCAACAAGATTTATGAAAACGGTAAATGGGCACACTTGTTGATGAGCATGCTAAGCCTGTGTAGTTGGATGTCTGTGGAAGCGAATAAAAAAATTTCGATATTTAATACGATCCCAAGGTTTGGATATGATGACGTTTCCTCCAAGTAATTTTCCCATTTTCAGCAGGAATATTTGATGGAGAATGGAAAACGTTGTGTGTATTAATGTGAAATATCCCCATGACTCAAACTAACACCAGTAACACCGCTTGCCAAATTATTATTCGTTTCAGTTTGGTCTTACGCTAGAAAACTGAGCGTAAAACTTATTTATTTTCAAAATAAGAAGCCTTTGTGGTATGCTTGATTAAAATTTCACAATTAGTCTACAATAAATACAATCTGCAACAAAGTTAATGTTTTGACGTATTTTTGCAGAAAATGCGTAAATTAACGGATTTTGCTGCATGCATCGTTTTTATAATGGAAAACAAAGCATGAAATACTTACCCGCTTCGACTCATCTCAGTCAAACCTCACATCTTCAAAATTCTGACATAGCTGAGTACGTAGCAAATCGGCTCAGCAATCCACATGAAGTAAATTACCTTTTTTTTGGAGTTGACATGATTCTCCAGCCTCTTGTGTGAATAGAAGTGACAACTGTCACAAAAAGAATGAAAAAATTGAGAGAACCTATAAAAACTATAAGGTTACTACATTCACCAGCGGAACTGCCTTTATTCACTGGAATTAAAGTTAGGGATGCTTAACTTGCCTTGAAATATTCGTCTAGCACATGTAAATTACGCGACAATATGAATATGACAATAATGCTTTTGTTGAGCCACGTCTAGTTCAAGAGCAACTGGAATTATTACGCCGACTAGAAAATTCTCTGATGAATTATTATATTATGAAGGAATGTGCACTTTTACGTTTTAACAAAAAAAACTGGTAAACACAACGCCCCAATTATATCAATTTATTTGATTCCACACCATTTTACTCAGTAGCTAAAGAGCAAAAGTTTACAAAGCCTACAACGTACAATGTAAAGTATATCAGCAGCGGTTGGGAAAGTCATGCTGAGTTTTATTGCGAAGTGTGTTAGTTTCGATAACCAAGACTTGAGTTTTAGCATTACATTTGAGTGTTTCACAAAGAAAGAATGTCTGGAAGAAAAAGGCTGCAAAGAAAGTGAACTTATTTTCTCATAACTGTTAGTCTGTGAACCTCATAAATATTTCCTGTTTGGTGTTTTCTTCTACTCATGTTTATGGTTTTTTCTACTTCAAATGAAGTTTATTTAATTACTTAAGATTACTTGAAAAGCGTTGCTATATAAGTCGGTTGAGCTTGAAAATATGCCATTATATTAAGACTCAATATGAATTGCTGGATAGCTGTAAAATATCATTCGGGTCATTCCTGTATTGTGAGTGCTGTTTAACTTCTGTCAATACGTAAGACACGATTTCAGTTCAATGAACGCAATATATTAAATTAGAAGGTTTTTATCATTTCAAACCGAACCCATGCAACCGATTTGCTCCATCGTCCAATCTATGAAAATAACTTTACTTACTTAGTTTATAAATGTCTTGAACGGCTGCAAAACAAGACATATTGTTTAAAAAAATCGATTGTCTTATGTCTTATTAAAATATCCAAGTACATTTTGTCATATAGAAAATTAATACGAAATTTCGTCCTATCTGTTGTAAAAGAATTATCTGCATATAAAAAATATCTACCGCCGTTGACACAAAAACTTGTGTGCACTTGTTCGTTTAAATAAAATTTAATTGGCACATGAAAGGAATAGGTGACGACTGCGATTATAGATTTCTGGATATTGGAAAAATCTAATTTCTCTGCTCTTTACCAAGGAAATTTACAAATAGAAATTTAAATAAAATATTTGCAAATATGCCAGTTTGCTTTGTATGCTCATTAGAAAAACGTTTTAAAGAAATGAGCATACCGAGTTATACCACATAATTTTCTCCAAATGGTCTTGAGCCCTTTACCTCGCATTCCACATAAAATATCAAAAGATGGGGTTTTATACTAGGCCGTGTAAAGAAAATTTTGAACATGTCGAAGCTTTAAACATTTCCAGGAGTTTTAAAGGCGTTTTTGCCAGTTGCTTCTTTGAATTCCGTCATTACTGTTGATGAAATTGGCAATCTTTACTTTCCCAATAAGTATTAGATAATCTAACATTTTATACAAAAATTGGTCTAAACGAATTCAAAGTGGCTGTTTATTTATTGGAATTGTATATGAAAATTGCTTGTCGCTGCAGTCTGAAATGTTATTTCAGACGTACTTGACTCGTCGCCGGTTGTTGCAATTGACTAAGATAGTTTTGGAAGCAAGGTACGTATGTAGACACGAGATAAGTTAGATCCATATGCACAGCACATCTCAACTGTTAAAGTGGAGTTCAAATAAAAAAGCTTCAAGCATGGTAGCTAATGTTTGGCAATGTTCCTAAATTTGCATTTTAAATTGTATTAAAATCGTATTACAATGTCGTGTGACTGTAATTGCAAATACAAGAACCGTCCCTGCTTTTGTAAATGAGTTACGTACAGATTGGTGACACCGCCGCACATTTTTATATCAGGTGGGATTGTCGGCAGTATTTGAGATAAACTTCGGTTTGCATCATGTCTCCTGAAACTGCTTTAGTTCATTATGTTTTACCGGTGGTGAGCAATTTTGATGTACTTAAGTTATTTACGTTAGGTAATTGATATTTTAAGGATGCACCGATAAGCAAATTTATGTAGACAAGGAAGCAGACAACTGAGGTCTTCAAATTTTGTGAATTCCAAACTTATGCTTTTCTACTACTTGGAGGAAGTGCCTCAAGTTATTACCCGGCTGTATATATTACTGCAGATATATAATGAATCGAATCGCGGGAAATGTTTTTGTTTCATTGTATATAAGGATTGCTTGTTACAGCACTATTGAATGTTTCTACACACTAACTTGACTCGTCGCCGTTAGTTGTGATTGACAATGATAGTTTCGGAAGAGAAGTAAGTATGTATGTTTGTAGACACAAGCTATGTTAAATCATGTTCATACGCACAATTCAACTATACTATAATGCTAAATTTGAGTTTGCATAGAAAGCCTTAGGAGTAAGTATGGGGACTTATGTGTGACAATGGCACTAAATTTCCATTTGACATCGTCCGCGCATTATAGTGTGCGTACGCTTAGTGGCAACTAGAAAACTTTTGAAAACGTCTGTTAAGTGTAGGTTACTACCGCTAATGGTGATAAGTTTTACTTTCAGAATAAACAGTACCGCTCTCAAAAAGCTGTAAACAGAAGGTATATTGTATTAGTATTTTTAGCAGATTTCTTTTGAACATCAGTGATTCTACAATTATCTGATTTTTGGGAAGACACAACGATATGAAGCGAAAATGTTGAAAAATTGGCATTTCGCTCTTTGTTATGACGAATTTCTTCTTACTACTGTAACCTCTAACTGTACTAACCAAAGCTGTCCAAAATATTTGCTTAAAACAACAAAATATGTATATAAATATGTGCTTTCAAATGCCAAAATATGTGGTTAAATATGTGCTAAAAATCAGAACAAATGTTTTACAATTTTGTTTAAATGAAACAGCTTGTCAGTAAGATGCCTATTAATAACATTTTGAATGAAATTCTACGAACCAAGTCCCATTTTAGACAATTAACACACACTTTTTGCTTTCAACTTTTGTGTAATATTTGATTTTTCAATTAAGTTTGGTATCAAACAAGCTTAAAAATGTATCAAAACTTAAAACAGAATGGCAATGTTCGCTAAAACTGTTCAAAAATAGATCAAATTTTAAAATTATCAGCCATTTTTGTGAAGAATCTCCAAAAATGGACAAAACTTTCAAAACTAACGGCTATTTTTATGAAATATGTCAAAATATGATGTTGCATATGTGATATGTGCTATAAACTCAAAATATGTGAAATATGTGCTAACAACATGGGCTTAAACGACTCCTTTCGTCACCAAACATTATCATACGAAGTTTGGCTGAATCCTGAAAACAAATGAGAAACATGTATTTATATACTTTGGGCAGCTCTGATGCTAACGTTTCATTCGTATTTTTTTGAACCTTGATAATACTGATGAACCTACTTAATTACTTATTAAATTAACGAACAAAATTGTAATAGAAGAAGAAGGCACTGAGAAACACCAAATTTGTTTCCGTGCATAACTGAAAGCATACACAATGACATTTTTGCAATATTGTTTGAAATAAAAAGCATACATTGAAAATATAACAAGTCAGTGCAGCTACAAGGAGTTCAGTTAAACGGTTCAGTTAAAATTTTAAAAGTTTGTTGGTCATATAAAGAACGTATTTTTCATAACTTACGTGTCTAAGTAAAAATGTGATTTAAAGTGATCAGAAAGGTTGGAACTTGTTTACGATCCTCCTCATGATAGGTAACATTATACTTAACTAGAAGTATTTTTTTAAATCAAGGCACCCTCTCTGTGCAACAATGGATTTTCTGCGCGGCGCTTGAACATTTTGAAACCGGGAAGTAAAACAATCGTCACTTCTAATGAAACGGTAGTGTAGGCGCCAAATATCGGCAGTTACTCGAACTCAGCGACCAGTTTACACAAGGGTAAAAATGTCTAAACCTCTCGAACGACAAGTTACAACAGGATATTGCTCCTATCTTATTAATCTTAATTGACTCGAAAATTTATCTATCAATTATGGAAGTCCGAGATCTAACTTTCAACTACATTTCAAATTACGTATTCTACTAAATATTTCGGTCATTTTAATTACATATTTACATGCATTATTTTTATTTCAGAACTACATTTTTTGGGCAAGTCTAATAATTTTATTTGATGCTTCTAAAGAGATTGTCTTTCTGGGAGTCTTCCAACCAGCAACAACGAACAGAAAATAAATAAATGTGCATTTACGGCGAACCAGTACGGCATTTACGGCAAAAAATATAGGTAAATGTTTATGTTCTAATTGTATTTCCATGGTTTGGTTGTAGTTGAACACCGTCTTGATTATGGTGTTCGCTTGCGTTAATTAATAATGAGACAGGTGGATAGTCCAGTCATATTTGCTATATGCTACACAAGTTTAATGCAGGCCCCTATCCATGCCCCTAACATTTATAATATAACGCTCTAGAACGTAGTCCCACATTGCATTACCCACGTTACTTCCCAATATGTTCGGACATTTGACGCAAGTTTGACCCTGTTGGGCGTTCGAACTTTCACGACCACGGAAATCGAAATAATTGATTTTTAAAGTAATTCGGTTGCTAAACCCTGGAAGTTGAAGACAAGAAATATATATTCATCTCACAGTTTTAAGCGTTTTGACTTGCAAATTTTAATAAATTATTATTAATTAAGCATCATAATTTAGATTTATTGCTCCATCGTCAGCCGCATGTAATGCATATTCTGATTTATATATTTTAATGAACAATATACACGCTACCAAAAACCATTTGCATCTTTAAAATTGTATTAAAATAGAAAAACACTTCCCACACTTGTCGTCTGTTATTCACAGAATAATTGTATTTAATATAAAATTTAAAATACATGTAATACCGCGTCAGTTTACGTTTTGATCTTTGGATTTCATGGATTTATTGTTGATGTTACTCAATTGTGGGGCATTTGGCTATCACATGTCTCCAAATAGTTCGTGAAAGGTTGAATAACATGAGACTAGGGAAAATCTATCCAAGTGATACCATTTTCAACTAGGTACTTTGTCCGTTCCGTTTTAAATCCTATTTAGTTACGGTAATAAGTTAATTAAATAGGTAATAGTTATCTCAAAAGAGTGCCTTCAATACTGGCTTTGTCTTTTCATATTTGTCATCAATGAACTCAATTACTGTACATGAAGATTTTTTCTTGAATAATTTGATTTTTAATGGAGTAAATTGCTTAACTTACGCTTCAGAGCATTATTCATCCTCTACTGTCGTACCACTTGCTGCATTTTTAACTATACTTTGACGGTACTAGTAAATGTTTAGAAAACCTACTGTGCAACATATTTTATACATGCAACCAAATATTTTGTCAGCGAATTACTTCAACAATTTAGCAACACCGAAACGTCAACAATGCAACAGAATGGAGTTGATAACGAAGAAGATTGCTGAGCTTTTTATATTGTATTTGTGCACGTACCTATAATCTTTCTTCTGCATTGACTTTAGTTTCCCTTACCAGACCATAATGTGTGGTAAAACACAACTCATCACAGGCAATCATAGCACTCCACTTCACACAGCACAGTCCGTATTTTATTTGTCTTTAATATCTGATATCAGTTATGAAAGGAGGCCTGAATTTACCGGGCGACTTTTCTTTTGGTTTACGTTCTTAAGTATTTTCCTAGTTTTTCTTAAAATGGCGATGTAGTATTAGATGCTCTAGTGCAAGTAATTTTTCTGTTTTCCATCCACGAAAGAGAATCTGAAATAAGCAATGTCGTGTTGTCATATCTAGCTGTTCCAAACGCCCTGCTCATCGCTTCCTTCATCCCTTTCTTCTTCTATATATTTTCCCTCCGGTTCCAGGTCAATGCTACTAACACTAAATCCCTGGAGATTAGAAGTATAATGATAATGATGAGGACATTCTTGATACCATCAAATAAGCAGTTCTTCCCTTGACAGCAGGAATGCGAATGGTTGCTGGAGACAGGAAAAACGTTGTGTTATATTGTGTAATTTCTGTTGACGTGATTGTTTAGCCTGTGGTTGTGGTGTGAAATGTAGTGGCAACTGGCAAAAAAAGAATGAGACAAATTGAGAGAAACTGGAGCAAATAAAACGTTATTACACCCAACGAAACTGCAGATTTGTCGGATTTATTCATGAAGAGTTAAAATTGGGAATGTTTAACCTGCCTTAAAGTATTTGTCTATTCATTGGAAATGATGATAATGATACGACAATCTTGTTGAGCTAACTCAAGGTCCATTGGGAAATGATAACTGGAATGGAAAACCTTAGCGCTGACTGGGAAACCGTTTGACGAACACAAAATTATGTAACCGCCAGGTGAAACTGGAAACTGACTGGAAAGTCGTTTGACGAACAAAAATTTGTATAACTGCAAGGTGAAACTGGAAGGGTACGTGCAACGGGTAAAATCAGGGCCGGCCCGAGGGTGGCCCAAGATGGACCCACGGTTCCAGGCCGGACCGCCCACCACCTGCTGGTCCTGGCCGAACCCCGTCGGAAAGTCTAAAATGATTATGTTGCATAATGTACAAAAGGCGAAACAAACTAATTCGCAGTGTTGATGATGGAAAATATGCATAACAACATATGAGTGTAAATAATTTTTATGGCATTTAATTATCTTTCATAAACATCGAAATATTTCAGATAGTACTATTCATCAATTTTGCATCACTGATGCGCTTTTTACAAAACCCCACATTCAATAACCGATTCAAGAAGATAAAATGAATCTCATCGTTTTTGTTGGAACGATGTGTGTGGATTACATATGTAATACTAGTAACAATCTAGTTTCGCAAACTGATGCAATAATCGAAAATTACAATCTGATGCCATTTATCAAAGCTTCAACGACTTAACAGAAAAGCATGAATTTAAATTATAATCATTTAACCATTAGATGCCTTAAAATATTGCCAGTTTTGTGAAGTACTTGGTTGAAATATGTTGAACAAAGTTTGGCAGTGTTTTTTGTTGCAAATATGTTAACAGAACGAAAATATTAAGAATATTAGAAGCTTTAATGGAAAATCTTGTATCATTTCAATATTCATACATTACATTAACCGAAAATTGCTAGATTACTCAAAATCGAGCGGCATAAAGTAGCAAACTCAACGTTTGGAATCAACATGGTTCTCGAAACGATTATTCGCTGTCTTTCCATTTGTATGAAAAATTAATCAAACCTTCGACCTAACAATGCCGAGTACAGAATATTATTGGAAACTCTTGAGTAATATTTAAAATGTTTCTGATGTATTCGTAGCGAATATATTGAGAGCAGCAGACTCATGTAATTCACATTTGAAGCAGACCCTTTCCTACTCTGGTGAAAATTAACCAGGTGATATACGGATGTAAAGGGGTCCTTAGAAATTGTATTTATTTGATTTATATATGAATATACAAGAATTTCTAAAGCTTGTTTAAATTGAGCTGTTGTATGCCATTGTACCAGCTGTACCATTGCGTTTGTACGCCATTTACATTATTCATTTTCCAGTACAAATATTCACAAACACGAGCTTGAACACCATGACAGGGGCGCGAACTGGCTATTGCGTTTGCTATAATTAGAATTCGAATGGTTTTAATGTATCCATTCGTTGACTGGCTTAATTATTTTTTGCTTAAAAAATTCAAGGTCAACAAGTAATGTGCTGATATAAATCCGATGTGAAGTACTTGAAAAATAAATACTTTGTATACTAATCTACAAGAATCTAATAAAATAAAATTAATTTTCTAAAACCCTAATTTTGCTTGCATGGTTATACAGTGTAGATAGTACATAGCTAAAGTTAAATCTTAAATAAATGACGCGAATATACTACATTTCGATAGAGCAGCGTGACATATAAATTAAGATGTATAGTAACATCAACTTTTTGCTGTTAAAATTGGCACATTACTTATCATATTGAGTACATCCGTACAAATGCTAGGTCCGGCTCTGGGTAAAATGGTAGGAATAATGGTAAGTTTAAAGGTTGTAACGGTAGATTACTTCAGCATATAAAACATATCTAAACTATAAACTATCTTTGCTGTTGGCAGCATAAATTCACGTGATAGAGAATACTGGTGGGCATTGACAATAGCTGTGGTGTCGGGTTTAAAGAGGAAACAATGGAAAGCGCGTAGTTGAGAGGATTTTGCATGAGTATGAGGATGCAAAATAATGGATTTTGCATCCTCTGGACAGGCCGGGCCATCTGGACCAACCAAAAGTGGATCATGTGAACAATGTGTTTTAGTTTTGTGCTTCACCACACTTCAGTTAGTTTAATATAAGAGATAGGTAGCTGGATAGAGTTTCGATTATAAAGCTTGATCAAGGATTTCACTGCTTTCAAATGCAAGTGATGCAATCGTATCATATATATAAATTATATGTTCAGTGCCAAAGTCATTGGAAAAGAATGGTGAGTGCTTTGAAAAAGGACCTTTGTACCTTGAACATGATATTTTTATTAGTTTCACGAACACTCCGTTTTGTGTTTGACAAGTAAAAATTAGAGAACTGGATATTTGTTGCTTGTTCAGTGTGTACTATTCAGTATGAAAACCATGAGCATCGATGTATAAATGTATTTATACTGAGTACTTAGTTTAAGATGGAGAGAATGTATTTAGTATATTATTTGTATGTTCGCTTAATTTTAGAATTTCCTTAAAGTTTTTATAAGAAAAATACATGTTGGTTTCAAGGGACTTAACATTATGTTTTATTTGAACTTTTTAGCAATTCCAATTTGACAGTATTGAGAGAAGAAAACTACAAGGCGATTACGTAACGTAATGTTAATGTATGATTTTACTTCCAAAAGTGCCGAATGGAAAGTAAAAATTTTGATAGTGGTGTTCTGACAGATTTATTATATGAAACTTAAAACGCTGTTACTAAAATTGTCGTTGTTGGTAATAATTTTGAGTGAACTAGATCCATCGTCACCATATGGCCAGGTTATATGGAAGACAGTACCACAAAGTATGTATATTTTTATTTTAATTATCCATACATCAGATGTGACAGTTTTCCGATCCTACTGAATTAAAAATATTGTAAACACAAAAATACACAACGTAATACTCATCCAATCCTCTAATTAAAATTAAATATTAAACATTACCCCAAACGCTTGACCTGTTTCAAATTAATTTCTCGGGGAGATAAATGATTTGATTTACATAAATTAATGCACCAAATCAACCACATTTTGAGCTCTACGAATAGGCAGTGGCAAACGTCACACTCACTTTTACTGTGTTCTCTGAACGCAATATATTATAGTTAAAAGGTCGTTTACCTTTGACTAACCAAATGTACACAAACACCAGTAACTTTCTTTTAAATTTATTTACTATCTAACGTACGCCAGTAATACCTAGCGGCAACCATGTATTTTGCTTGCTTGAAATAATTTGTACACGACACTAAACCATGGCATATTTTTTACATTTTTTGAATGTTTTATGCAGTTGAGAAATTAAACTTAAGAGAAACAAAAATATTAAGCGTATTTGCAGCGAGGACTCCAGAAAGGATTCAAAGTTTACAGATTTCACATGTAACCTTCCACAACCAAAGATCATTTTGTGACTTAAAAAGTTAATACAAAATTCTGTCCTATCTGGCGGAGAATAATTTATGTATAAAAATGGACTGCACAGTTGGCACGCAAAGTTGTATTATTTCTTACATTTTATTTTTAAATGAGTTTGGCACATAAAAGTGATAAGTGATATGACTCGAATATATATTTTGCATAGTGGAAAAATCTTCTTCTGTTCCTTTCCAATGAAATTAACAAATATATATTGAAATTAAGAATTAGTATATCGCGAATAGGCTAGTTTGAAGTTTACGATGCATGCTCATCAAAAGTACTTGTTTAAGCAATTACCATACAAAATTGTACTACATAACCGTCTTCAAAGTTTAACACTCAGGGAGACATTTTGACATACACAATAAAATTTTCGATATGCAAGGATTCGGCTTCTGAGATGTTCAGACAGACAGGTTGACTGTGTCTGCCTGACGACCTGGCTAAAATTAAACCTGCCAAAGCGAGGTGTACAACGCAATTTAATCGCGAAATGGTGTGCAGACTATTCCAATAATTCTTACGCTTATTCTTCTGTTATTGATCAGTGATTCAATTATTATTCCATTATTTGATTTCAATTTATTTGGCAAACTCTATTACTGTACAATCGAGATGTAAAAAGTAAACAATAAGAAGGTGCTCAATGAGAAGTAACGGGAAAACAATATTGTTTCATTGTTTTATGAAAATTGTTTGATTATTTGTTAAACGAGTTTGAAATGTTTTTTACAAATGTACTTGACTCTCCGCCGTCAGTTGCAACTGACAATGAAAATTTTGGAAGAGTATGTATGTAGACACAAAATAGGTTTGACCATATGCGCAGTTCAACTGCTAAATCGAAATTTAAATATAAAGTCTTAAAGCATGATAGTTTATGTTTAGCAATGCATGGCCCTAAATTTACATAGTATTATAATTTGTGTAAGTTTAATGGCAATTAAAGCAAAAGGTGCTTCGTAAAGACAATGATAATTATACGAAAAGTAGAAAGGTAAAGAGACATGGAAAAGAAAAAGGGATGCTAACGTTACATGGTTGTGTCGTTGGACGTCACTGTGGACCAGAAAGCAGTATGCGTGGACACCCATGTTACGGATTTAGAATTTTTTTTTTTTTTTTGGAGCACTTAACTTGTTTCGAAATAGGGTAATAGAATGCGGGCTTTTATATGGTGAAAGGTTTTGCTCAAAATTCCTAACGATTTGGCCGTTATAATAAA
>JAANSM010003967.1:0-12016 GCA_036850725.1 Orchesella villosa | reverse complement strand
GTCTTAGTCCTACAAAAATAGCCACAAAATAGACACATAGAGCGACTTTATGTGTGTCTCATCTCGTAAAGTGTGTGAAAAAGTGGTATGCCTTCTTGGATTGCCGTGTCTTTGCTGTGACACTTATTGTTTTAGAATTGGGCCGGTTGCCCACTTGAACTTAGACATATATGTATGTGTAAGCGCAAGGCTAAAAGTGTGTTATTTAGCTGTCCCACGTTCTATTTAAACGAATAATAGCATTGTAGACGAATGCACAAGGACGGAAAAACGATTTCATTGTTTACTCGATCAGGGTGCAATCTTAAGTTTTTCATGAAACAACATGGGTTGGTCGTAATTCTGCAAATAAATAAAAAAGGGGACCAGTGAAAACCTATTTTCTTGTGGGACCCTTTAGGTCAAGTATTTAATGTTATATGATGGCCGTATATTTCTCAAAAAAAAAACTATCAAGGAAGAAGAGAAGCGATTAGGTTTATTTATGATGAATTGAATTGCGTTAGTTTTCTCATATTGTGTGTCACAAATCCTTAATTGCATAAATTCTTACTGTCAGATCATTACTTTTACTGATATTACTTTGGGAGTTGGATTGTTTTAAGAAACATCGACCCTTGTGACCAACCAGCGTTCTCCCGTTCCTAAAAAAGAGTTTTTTTAAATCCCCCTTTTGCTTGAGTTTTGCATGTGTTTTTAAGTTTTGGTTTTCTCCAATTTTTTTAGTATGATCTGACACTTGTCGCATCGGACAGTTTGAATGAGAATGAAACTACGGTAGTAATTTGGGTTCGAGATGTTAATGGCAAGTTTTCATTTTATTTTATTTTGATTTTGCTGAATTATTTTATTGTTTTTGGAATGTTTGCTTTATAATTATTGTTTTGTGTTGCTTAAATTGTTTGATTTGGTAAACAGATCGACCACCTGTGTTTGACCAAGGAAGTTATGTCACACAGATTACTGAGGAAGAAGATGTGAATCTTCCTAAGAAGATTCTAAAGGTTTTTGTTTTAATTTGCTTTCTTGTTTTGCATGATATAAGAGCTATCTAAAGTGCACCTTTAAAAGCGTGCGTTTCTGTTTGTATAAATAAGTAGGTAACGTAAAACGAGCTTCTTTCTGTTTGAGCAATGGGAAAACATTTTCATTACTGTGTTTTTACTGGGTCTGCTTCTTGTGTTGTTGGTGCTGCTGAAAATGTCACTTTCTCCATTGTATATATACAGCCTTTGATGTATGTCCCTTTTGGCAAAGACAAAAGAAAGGCTTTTGCTGTTTTTTTTGGTACAAGTGTAAACAGGCTTTTCCTTATCCAATGAATGAATCGTCGCTTTTAGTCTATAGAAGCTTTGAAAATATTTTTTTGCCTCTTGAGTTTTCCTTGTGCCTTTTTTGTAACACTTTTATAGTTGCTTCTGGTTCTTTGCCCTTTTTTCTGCTTCACGAGTTATCTCAGTTACGCAATGAAATGGCTTTGTAGAAAGTTCTCCTAACAAGTTAATAAACCGAAACTGATGGGATTTTTTCTCTGAACGCAAAAAAAAATCAGGTTACTGCCACTGACGGAGATCGGGATAGACTCACAAAATATTGTATACTTCTTAACTGGTCAAGGAATCGATCCTGATAATCCAGCCAATAGCAAGTTTGACATCAACCGTACAACCGGAGAGATTTATGTCCTCAAGGTAAGCTTATGCTTGAAGAGATATCGTAGTTTAAATGATAAAGTGGCACAAAGAAAAGGCTATCCTATAGAAATTACACGCACACCTCACTTCACCCGAAATAATCTTTATCTCCCGTGTGATATCTAATTCCTGTTATAAGGATTGTGACTCCTATCACACGACTCATTTACTCGTAGAGCTTATAATCTGTGTAACTCGAAAGTTTACGGGAGTTCTCTGATCACTCTTCTAATTTCCTCATTACAGCCTCTAGATCGAGATCAGCCAAATGGTAGAGCTCAATGGAGATTCACTGTATTCGCACAAGATGAAGGTGGTGAAGGTCTTGTGGGTTACAGTGATGTTCAAGTGAATCTCAAAGGTATATAAACCTTAATCTCGCCTTAATCACAAGTTTGAACCTACGGTTCATACTCAACCTAATACTGAGTTTTCATACCAAATTGGTATTTTCGTTTGCCTTTACAGATATTAACGATAATGCACCCATGTTCCCACAAGGGGTTTACTACGGAAATGTTACAGAAAATGGAACATCAGGTAATGAAAGAAAAGCAAGTTTTTACTCAATTGTTCGTTACAACACACTATCAGTATAAACATCAATTCATATCCAAATTAGGGATGGTTGTAATGACCATGACTGCAACGGACTACGATGATCCGAATGAGGGAACGAATGCCAAGCTTACTTACTCCATTGAGAAGAATGTGATTGACGAGGAGCAGAATCGACCAATTTTTGAAATTGAGCCAGAAACAGGAGTAATTAAGACTGCGGTATGTTGTTTGGACAGAGAAAAGACTCCCGACTACTCAATACAAGTTGTGGCTATAGATGGAGGGGGGTTAAAAGGTTTGTCCTATTTTAAGCACGTATTTTATTGCGTGAGCCCGTTGAACTTTCCTCTTTCTTCATTCCATTGTGTGGAATGTGCATTTTCTCTAATCTTATGCATCAGCGATAATCATATTTAAATGGTTCTTATTAAATCCCAATTTGTAGGGACGGGGACGGCTTCCATACGTGTCAAGGATATAAATGATATGGTAAGCTTGATCTCTTCTGCAGGGTTACTTACTACATAGAAAAGCCCGAATACGGGATTTCGTTTGGGGCGTCTTGAGACGCCGTACTTTCTCTTGGCATATTCTCTACTAACACGCGAGCTTGTTTCTTTCTAGCCTCCACACTTTACAAAGGATGAATGGTATACAGAGGTAGATGAGACTCAGGGATTGACTATTCCTGATGCTCCCATCCTAACTGTTACAGTTCACGATGAGGATGAGACTAACAAGTTCCATTACAAGGTAAGTGTAAGGATCATTGCCTTATTACGGTGGTAGGGCGTACTATATTACAGCTTATAAAATTTCATTGATTGAAATTGAATGTGAAAGGGCTTTATTACTACAATGCATGAATCTTTTACGAACTCAGGTTCTCGAAAACAGCGGATATGGGGCTGATAAGTTTACGATGGTCCGGAATAATGATGGAACTGGCTCCCTTAAAATTGTTCAACCACTGGATTATGAAGATCCACTTCAGAGTCAAGGTTTCCGATTCCGAATTCAAGTGAATGACAAAGGAGATGATAACGACAATGATAAATACCATGTTGCGTATGCATGGGTAAAAGTTGGCTTGAGAGATATAAACGTAAGTGCCAAAGTTTTCTCTATATATGCGAGCTATATGTGTATGAGTTATAGCTTGACAGCTAAATGGATTGTGTGGTTTTTGTCTCATAGGATAATAGTCCTGTGTTTGAGAAACCTAATATTGAAGTTTCCGTTTACGAAAACGCTGAAGTTGGCAAGAGCTTAGAAACATTCAAGGCCACTGACCCTGACCAAGGCGGAAAGAGCAAAGTCTCTTTTCATATTGATAGATCAAGTGATCGAAAGAGACAGTTCTTTATCCATCAGGATGGAACGGTCACCATCCAAAGAGCTCTAGACCGTGAAGATACTCCTCGTCATCAAGTTAAAATTTTGGCTGTCGATGACGGTGTTCCTCCAAAGACTGCTACAGCAACACTCACCGTTATAGTACAAGACATAAACGGTAAGCGATAATAATATGGTTGTTTACGCTTTTGTTGTCCCTTCTGGCCTGCCCAGTCTCAAAGTTTGGTTGATTGTTAGCCTCCTCAAATAAAGACAATCAAGTTGAGTTTTGCTTCCTTTCTTGTGTATTGAAACAGATAATGCGCCACAGTTTTTGAAAGATTATCGTCCAGTGCTTCCTGAGCATCAGCCACCACGAAAAGTAGTGGAAGTTTTGGCGACTGATGATGATGATCGCTCCAAAGGGAATGGTCCTCCATTCACTTTCCGAATGGATCCTAATGCTGCTGATGAAATCAAAGCCTCATTTAAAGTGGAACACGATCCAAGTACGAAACAACAAATTTGAATACAAGGAATATTTATTGGTAAAGTTTCCATCTTAATGTTCCCCAACACCATGTTCTTTTTACTTGGCTCCTTGCAGAGGGTGCAAATGGTGATGGAATGGCGATTGTTTCATCACTTCGGCTTTTTGATCGTGAGCAAAGGAAAGAGTTCTTGGTTCCTATTGTGATTAAAGACTCTGGAAATCCGGCAATGTCTGGCACAAGCACACTAACTGTTATCATTGGGGATCTAAACGACAACAAGATGCAGCCTGGCTCAAAAGAAATCTTTGTCTACAATTATATGGGAATGAATCCGGATACCGAAATTGGGAGAGTTTATGTCTACGACATGGATGATTGGGATCTACCGGATAAGAAGTTCTACTGGAAAAATCGTGACGCCCCACATCCTCGGTTTTACTTGGATGAAGATACAGGCATGATAACTATGAAACAAGAAACCAGACCTGGAAAGTAAGTATTAATAAATAAGCTCATTATACAAGTGCTCTGCTTGACACTTTTAATAATTGCTTTGAAATTACAAGGTACGAACTCGAGTTCCAAGTGTTTGATCGTTATCACACTCAACTAAGTATAGCAGCTAATGTAACCGTAATAGTTAAAGATCTTCCACACGAAGCTGTGATTAATCATGGCTCCATCCGGATCGCTGGCATCTCTGATGAGGATTTTATCAGAATTTGGGATTACAAGTTAGATTTACGTATTTACACAACATACGTACTTTTATATTACTCATATACTCATTCCCAATCCCTTTGAAGTTTTGATGATGAAGAAATTGACTTGACTTTGAGTAGCTCTATTTACATGCAAACAATTTCTTTGATCTTGGCAGACTCAATCAGTAGTGAAGAGTAAATACCTAAAATTCAAGGCCAAGCTGGCCCAAATTCTGAATACAGAAGAGTCCAAAATCGACATTTTCAGCGTGATGTTGAAACAAACCAGACCGCCCATTGCAGACATACGATTTTCAGCTCATGGATCACCGTACTACAAACCTGTTAGGCTAAATGGAATGGTATTGCTACGTCGAGAGGAGGTTAGTATTGGCTCTTTAGATTCTCTTTAAATACGAAAGAGTATTAAGTAGTATTATCTCTGACTCTTTCTGATGAAATGCTTTTGACTTAGATTGAAAAGGAAGTTGGTATCAACATTACAATGGTTGGAATAGATGAATGTCTATATGAAAACAAAAATTGCGAAGGTTCTTGCACCAATGCTGTTGATATAAGTCCATTACCATATACTGTAAATGCTAACAAGACATCTCTTGTGGGAGTTCGCATTGAAACAATCGCAGAATGCATGTGCGGAGCCCGTAATTTCTCCGAGAAGGACAAAGATAGTTGCCGAAAGTATGAATGCTTTGACGGAGGTCGTTGTATTGAAACCAAATCAGGACCAATGTGTAAATGTCCTCACGGGAGGGATGGGCCGAGATGCCAGATAACAAGCCGCACTTTTAAAAATCATGATTGGGCTTGGTATCCTTCACTCGAGATGTGTGAAGAGTCTCACTTAAGTCTTGAGTTCATTACGAAGAAGGAGGACGGGTTGTTGTTGTACAACGGGCCGATGACTGAACCAGAACTAGATGAGATTGTGGTACAAGATTTCATTTCCTTGGAACTTGACAAAGGGGAGCCAAGATTGCTTCTTGATTTTGGATCAGGAACTCTTGAGCTGAAGATTAAAACGAATGGGTCATTGGCCAATGGAGAATGGCACAGACTTGATGTTTTCTGGGATACTGAGGTAATGCAAACATGCCGACAATAAGGAGAAAGTAAAAAAAAATGTGTGATGGAAAAGGCGTGTGCTCAAAATATTTTTTTTTCTTTTCTTTGTTCAAATCAATTTCCTTAGAACGTGAAAATGGTTGTGGATCTTTGTAAGTGGGCGAGGGTAAATGAGGCAGATGATGGCAGTCCAAATGTGTTCGACAGCTCTTTTTGCCAAGCTGAAGGGAAAATTCCACCATTCAACGAGTATTTGAATGTAAACACTCCACTACAAGTGGGAGGAATTTATGTAGACCACCTGGATGCAAACCATTATCGATGGAAGTACATTCCTACCCAAAAGTCTTTTGATGGTTGTATAAGAAATCTCGTTCATAACAGCAAAATCTACGATCTTGGCAACCCCGGCCATTCACGGCATAAAGGTAAATAAATATATAAGTATATAAAATTGAAATGTAGAGTCAGTCGAGGGAGATTTGGAACTTTTGGCTATAAATCTGTACATTTCGCTCATAAAATTGGATTAAATGTTATTTGCTCTCACAGTTGCACCAGGATGTCTACAAGTTGAGGACACTTGCATTGGAAACGATTTACTTTCACGGTGCTCTGAGCACGGTATGTGTGTTGGAACTTTCACTGAGCCCCGCTGTGAATGTGAACCTGGTTGGATGGGACCTGGCTGCACGATACCAACGGTTGCAACTACGTTCAAGTCTCAAAGCTACGTAAAATACGCTTTGTCCTTTGAGCCAGATCGCTTTACAACTTTGATTCAGCTCAGGTTCCGAACACGAGAAGCACATGGGGAGCTCTTCCGTATCAGTGATCAGCACAACCGAGAATACGGTATCTTGGAGGTGAGTTACGTCACGTCAGCTTATTAAATGCTTAAAATTTATATTATTATGTCTTCGTACTACTTTGCCATTATTGCTTTCTTTACAGATTAAGGACAGTAGGCTGAGATTCAGGTTCAATCTTAACAGTTTGAAAACGGAGGAAAGAACCTTATGGCTCTCATTCGTTAGCGTTGATGATGGCCAGTGGCATGTTGTAAAGGTCTCCCGTCATGGATCTGTTGCAATGCTAGAGCTAGACGGTGGCGAAGGCCGTAAATATAATGAGACTTTCAGATTCGAAGGGCATCAATGGATGCTTGTGGACAAACAAGAGGGAGTGTATGCTGGTGGTAAAGCTGAATACACTGGTCATCGTTCATTTGAAGTCTATGCTGACTATCAGAAGGGTATGGAAATTTGCAGCAGCAGTTTCTTTCATTGCACTCTATTTGATCATAATAATTATTGTTCCACTTTGTAATTTATGTTGGGAATCTACAGGCTGCCTAGATGATATTCGTTTAGAAGGTAAGCATTTGCCACTTCCACCCGCTCTAAATGGGACGCAATGGGGTCAAGCCACCATGTCCAGAAATCTCGGCCAAGGTTGTCCATCAAACCAGCCCTGTACCAATGTTATCTGCCCTCCACCATTCGAGTGTGTGGACCTGTGGAACGAGTATGAGTGCGCGTAAGTATAACAATAAGGATTTGCACTTTCAATAATCCATGTTTTTTTTATAACATCTTGTTGAGTTGTTGCTACTACTTAAACAATTGATGCTCTTCTTTATTAGTTATGGGATTTAAGTATTATTAGATGTAGACTTGAACTTTTCTTGAGTAAAACGTTGTGGGATTTTAATTAACAGGGAGTTATTGGCAGAACAGTAGCCATAAAAGCGAGCTTATAATTTCCATATTTATGTAATAATATAGCGTGTAACTAACATTTAGACGTTGTATTTAACTTGTTTGTATAAAAAGCTGTGGGGAAGGGACGGAAATGAGTACAGATGAGAAAAATTGCGTGGACAAAAATGAATGTCTTGACAATCCTTGCCTAAACGGAGGCATTTGTTCAAATCGAGAGGTTCCTAATCGTTTCTTCTGTGGTAAGGATGTTTAACATTATAAAACTAAAAGAACTTTTGCAAATCTACTGATTCAATTCAATTCAAATAAGCAACAATTTATTCGATAATATACAAAAAGTGTAAAGTTTTTGTATTAAATATACAAAAAATATCATACATATTATATACATTTTGGTGGCCCTTAAAAGGGCCGTTGGGTCTCCCTTATTCTTGAACCACCCCCGGGGAAGGGTGGCGGCCGTGTCAGCCTTGGCTTCCTCCACAGCGTTTTTGACTTGTTTTTGTTAAAGAAGGTCCTCGGAGACATATTTGAAGCTCTCCCGGTCACGTTTAAGGCTGATGTCAGCCTTGTCCAACAGGTCAAAAGGATCTCTTTGAAGGTTTTCAAAGTTATACCTGTGCTCGTTGTTTGGCAACTCCCATCCTGTGATGCACTCCCCATCAGTCTCCATCTCAATCATGACTGTGCCTACTTTTGTAGGCACTGATATCCCACTTCCTACTCGTTGGATTGTTGCTCCTTCCCTGTCAAAATCAAAAACACCAACATACATATAGGGTCTGTCCGACAATAGAAAGACAAAATTTAGTTTGATAAAACTCTTGTGGAGCGTTACTTGTTAACGATAGTCATCTTAATATCGAGCAATTTCATCAACTTGTGTTGTGGTGGGGGCAGGAAGACCAAAATTTGATAAATTTTTGTGTCCGATAATAGAAAGATAGCCTTTCCAACATTCCAGCTTAAAATACCATTTGTCCAGCATATTTGGCATAACCTTAACCAATGTTGGTGTGATACCGTCCAACTGCGCCTACATGATAATGAAATGTCCCTCAGCAAGTGGCAATAATTTTGGGTTGCTAAGGCTTGCATCGTAGGGGAAAAGTTACCCCAATATCACTCCCAAGCATTCAAATTTGGTGATAGTTGCACGTATATTTGGTCGGATAGCAGCTAACCTGACGCAGGAATTTTTTCTAAGTTTTTTTTGGACAAACATGAAATTTTACTATCACACTTAAAGGGGAATTATAATGCCTATATCATATAGGTTGGGTTAGGGTTGGTTAGTGTAATCTACCTCTAACCAAACATAACCAAACCTCTAATTCAACAAAAAGAACTTAGCAAAATGTCATGTTTGTCCGGAAAAAAACTTAGAAAAGAAGCCTGCGTCAGGTTATTTGCTATCTGACCGAAATATTTGCCGATTTACTATTTTTGGCTGTTATATTTCCGGACACCATCCCGAACAAGAATATTGTTGACATGTAGCCACTCTTCAAGCGCAACCGTCAGAAAAATTATGCGATTGAAGGACAGCTTTGTGGTACATTATGTCAAATCGAACACAAGTTAAGTTGTAAACTATTTTTGCCTCTTTTAACTTCTAATCCTGTTTTAAGTAAGAATCAGGTGAAGAAGTTATCCCACCGACTACCCAAATCCTTCTCAATTTTGTGATAGTTACCTTGTGCTCTATTTGAGAGAATGTATCACAAAGCGTTCTTTCATTCACCTAATTTTTCTGACGCTTGCGCGTGAAGAATGGCTACATGTAAACAATATTCTTACTTGGGATGGAGTACGGAAATATGACAGCCAAAAATAGTTGGTAAATTGACAATGTTTCTTTTCTAACCGAAGAAAAGGTGCTACTATCACCAACTTTGGCTGCTTGGGAGTGACATTGGGGTTACGTTTCCCATTTGGTGCAAGGATTGGCAATCCAAAAGTATTTCCAAGTTGTTGAGGGACATGACATCAGCATGTAGGCGCAATTAGATGGTATCACACCAAAATTGGTTAAGGTTATGCCAAATATGCTGGAGAAATGGAATTTTATCCTTAAAAATTCAAAACATCTCGCAATATATTCTACGCACAACACTAGTTTTAGCTCAAATATGTCTCAACTAATTACTCATGTAGTAATTCAAATGAAAAATTGGTGTTGGGAACCTGAAAAGTTCAAAAAGTTAGAATTTTTGAAATGCTATCTTTCTACTATCGGACACCAAAATTTGACAAATTTTGGTCTTCCTGCCCCCACCACAATACAAGTTGATGAAATTGGGTATAATTCATGCATATCGGTCTCTGTCCAAACAAAACGAGTGATATGTCATTGGAAAGGAAATTTCATGCTGATCATTTATATGGTGGTTTCATTTTTCGGACGAACCTGGTTTTGGAGACTTAGTTATTCGTTTTAATCTAAATAGGTTTGGTTAGAGTTGGTTAGTAAATTGACAAAAGGGTGTGAATGTTTATGAAATACTGTCAACAGTGACTTCTATAATAAAATTGGTTTAGTTAGGGTTGGTTAGTACAGTGTTGTGTTAGTACACTATATACACTTACTCATATAACATGAAGGGTAACTAGGTACCCAATCGGGTCAATATCTACGGAACCAGGTTCGTCCGAAAAATGAAACCACCATACAAATGATCAGCATGAAATTTCCTTTCCAATGACATCATTCGTCTTGATTGGACAGGAGACCGACTTGCATGAATTTTTCCTGAAATTGTTTTATATTAGGCATGACTATCTTTAACAAGCACTGCTCCACACGGTGGTCCAGTTTTATCAATTTATAAACATGTAGACAAAAATTACAAGCAAATTAAATTTTTCTGTTGTCTATGTGCATCATTTCATTATTATTAACAGAAAATGGAAAAACCAACTTACATTATTGGGAAGTGTAGCACCACTACACCATTTTGTCGGTCAGCAGTCTCTCTTATATGCCGCTCCAGTGGCTTTCTCACATTTAAATTGAAGTTTGGGGTGAAAGGTGCGATGTTGGTATGGTAGTAGGTAGAAACTACCAAACACTCTTCGCGAAAGTCGGCTGCGGACGCAAAGTGGCCCCGATGAAATCCGCTGAATGCGTAGTCCAACTTGAGTGGTTGATGTATTGGAGCAACTTTAGGGTCCACGAAAAAATCCGTGCCGCTATAACACTGGCCATTGGCAGTCTTCCCAACCATTTCAAACACAAGTTTGGGGATTCGCCAGTTTGGTTCCCACACGGAAATATACGTTGCGTTCTCCACAATCACACTCTCTGGTTCCAACTCCACATAACTATTAAACTAGAACATAAATTCAAAAAATTAGAAGGCATTCAATAATTATTGTTGCACCATATATTGTATATAATGGAAGCGAAGTAGTTGTTACTTACCACCCCCTTCAAAACTTCTTTTCGTTTGTAGAGACGGTCTTGCGGATTCCTTAACCTAGTCTCATAATCATCAAGCTTAACCTTCATTGTGGTAATGATGATGGCCTTCCTTTCAAGGGCAAGATATTGCTGGTGAACAGCCGCCTTATTTTCATTGTACTCTGTAATCAAAATATGAAAAACTTTGTTGTCATGATGGTAAAAAGGGGTCATACTTTCATTACGTCAAAAATAGTGGCAGGTGAGTACGATCAGCTCAAGTATGAAAGCCCCATGCACGACCATTTTTTTCAAGTTTTTTATTAGCTATATCGAAAGGTATGACAATTTACGAATATATATTTTGCTCTTTAGCTGGGGTAAGTTGAGACGTCTGAACTAGGGGCATTTTAAGTTGGAAACTTGGAATGGTTTTTGCGCCGTTGTTTGTGAACCGATTGACCTGAAATTTTGCATGTATCTAATTAATCGAATTTCCAGATATGTATTTTTGTCCTTTTTTGAAAATTAGATTTCAGGGATTTCAAATATTTGAATTTTTGAAATATTTTTTTGATTTAAAACAAGCACGCAGTTATAATTTTCACATTTAACGTAATCGATATATATAGTTAAAAAGTCAAAAATTGACCGTTACAAAAAATTTATAGATGGCGCTCAAGATTTTTATTTAATTACCGTATCTTTTTTGTGGCCTTTATTATAGTCCCTTAAAAATGAAACAATCTGGTGCAAAAATCATGAAAATCGGTTCAGTAGTTTTCAAGAACGCTCTCAACTTAGGATAAAACGGAAAAAATCAAATGCACTTTAAACGTATAACTTCATGGAAACAGACCCAAAAAATTAAATGCAATAATCATAAGCAGACACCTTATTATCATAAACTGATAAAACCTCCAAAAAATCCCCCTCAGACCTCAGATCTAATCATCGACGAATGCAAGCAACTCACATCATCTTCTTTAGCCCTTACTTATCCTTTAAACAAAAT
>JAANSM010003966.1:0-12017 GCA_036850725.1 Orchesella villosa | reverse complement strand
CTACCAATAATTATTTTTGAAAACGTACGGTCATTTTTCTGCAAGCCTTATCAATACATAGACTTTTACGCAATTAAGATGAAATGTGAAGTAAATAAGGCAATATCTTCACAATTCAATTTCCGCTCGCCCACTACTAAAGCCTTTCTACACAATCCAAAAATGAAGAAGAAGAAGAAGAAGAATAAAGAAAACTGCAACAAATATTTTATTTCTTGAGGCAACATTCCCCAAAGATTCCAATTGAGTTAAAGGTTACAGACTTCAAGATTGTTGCTGATTGGGAGGAGAAAGAAAGTTGCAGAAGTTAAAGAAATATATAAATACAACAATAACGTCCTTAAGTGTTAACATATGTTCCTACCCAAAAACTCTAAAGGAACGTCCATGTCCATATAACCTGTAAATATCTTGCTCACTTACTTTCACTCAATGTCACTTTCCCCAAAAAATGTACGTTCAAAGAAAAAAGCGAAGCAAACGAACGAGGAGCAAGAGCAAAATGAACATCCATGTTCATCTTTCTTTCTCTCCTCCCTGTCACTTCTTAACAAACAAGGAAGGAGTTATGGTGCAAAAATGCGAAGCCATAACGAGTGTTGTGGTCTAGTCTGGTGACGGTGTGAAGTGTTATATATAGAATATTTTTTTTTCTTGAAAAAAAATTCAAGCAAAAGTAATATCACAAGTTTTTGCCTAGTCATGTGATGATGATGACGCTGGAGGGTAGCAAGAAAGGAACATAGTTTTCTAGCAGAAAGTCTAAGTTAGTCATTTGAGGAAGAAACATTTTTTCATAGCACCGTGTCATTTTCGCGTAGCGTAACCTTGCTAAACATTGAGTAGCGACGTGCAACTTGCTCAACAACACGAGCTACCTACTACCTATACCTCATGTTTTTTCGTAGAGAAAACAACCAAATCAAAATAGTTTAAGGGGTTCAGAAAATACTTGGAAAGGGGAAAGGCAACGAGGCGAGCAAACTTTCATCATATATTACAAAAAAGCTTAGAAAGGAGAAAGCACACATACAAGATTTTCACACACGTCTGACAACTCTTCAAACTGAGCTCGTTGTAATTACTCTCTCTCTCTTTTCTCCTTCCTCCTTTCCGTAGAAGAATATTTATGTATATTTCTGTGTATACCAGTTTGTAGCATAATTTGATAACGATTTTCTTTCCTATAAAATAGGGAGAAAGTAAGGAAAAGGAACCGACTTGAGTTGAGTTGAGACTTTCTCTTCAGACATTCCCTTGCATCTCTTACATCTTGTTAAAAAGAAGGGGAGACTCAGCTGTTACAAAGTTGCTCACCAAAGTGTGGAAAACCAACACGTATTTTGTGCATGTTGCGTGAAAATCTTGATGATCAGGATGAATATAAGAAGAAATTGGAGCGGACCATAGAGAAACTCTCTCGCTTTTACGTCATAACACCATTATTTTCAGCTTGGTTGATGTTGATGCTGCTGATGTTGGTGTTAGTTTTTTATATAATATTATATTGTGTGTATATGCCATTCCCATTACATTTATATTATATTTTGCTGTAAATACTGGTGAGGAGAAAGTCATTTTTGCTTTCACTTTCGTTTCTCCTCCATCTCATTTCTTATCAAAGTCAGGGGATAATTCACTTTCAATACTTGCCATTATTTCGAGATGATGAATGATATTTTTGGGTCTTAAGTTGAATATATTCCAGTATATAACGTCCAGGAGTCCAGAGCAAAACACTATATCATTTGGGGGAGCTGAAACTGACAAAAGTTATGAGAGTTTCCTTTCTCCTACCTTCTACTTCTACCCTAAATAACTCTCTCTCTCTTTCACTGAATTTCCCATCTCTCATTTTTACTCCCCCAATTTAAGATTTCTTGTACCAAATCTCAATCAATTTCTCATATATATAAGAAAAAATTACGTGAACATGGACATTATCGTGTTACACAGAAATTTGCTAGGTGTAATCTTAACGCCGATAAAAAGAACTTGCTTCTTTTTTAATGCTTTCAATTACAATTCCAAATCCAACTTTAGCAATAGAATTGCAATTTCACTCCAATAATTTCGCACTTGTTCCCTGTTTTTTCTCAGTAAAAAGTAAATTCATCCTCTTTTTTACAAAAGGAAAGTAGGTGTCTAGTGTTTATTCCTGTTCTTCCTGGAAATTCTTGGGGAAAACTTTCTCCTCATTTTCACCTTCTCGCTTTCAAACAACAAACTATATTATGAAGGCTGTAACATGAGGATATAAAGGTACGTGTCCATCCTTTTTTTCTGTAGCTGAGGGCCATTCAACTTGGGTTCTGGTCTTGTGTCTTGTTGGTTTCAACTTTTAAAGTTAATATGGTTGAAAATCAGGTGAAAATAAATGCCCCATTTTCCACTCCCAAACTACTCTCCAGCCACCCCATTTTAATGGGATATTTCCAGTTTCAAGTGCCAAACAAAACTTGCTTTTACGGAATATTGAGATAGACAAAACGATAGATTTTAAAAGGCGGAATATATTATATTGGCTTTTTCCCTCTTGCTAGAAAAATATAAGTGTTTTTCGTAAACTCCTTTTTAATATCCTTGTTCTCCTCTTTTTAATGCTGCACTTCTACGTCCTCCACCATTTTTTGCGGAACCAAATTACATTTTATATTACAAATGACAAAATGTGAATGTGTATATCACATATGAAGAAAGCTCCGTAGCTCGATAGTCCATTTTCACTTGCTCCTTTGCCAAGTTTCTTATAAATTATCATGAAATGGAGCCAACCAGCGCCAGAATCAAGTGTAAAAGCGATAGCAATGAGCTCATTTTTATATTATGCACTTCTTTCTTTCTTCGAATTTCTTACAGACTTTTTTCCTCTCCTTTTCTTCCCAACAGCTTCTCCTTCTCCAACTCTCAAATTTACTACCTTGCCCCCACCGCCTCACATAATTCATAAGATTTTAGAGGAAAATATAGTGCTCTACTTACTTACTTACACTCTCTTTTCCTTACACTTTACAGTCACACACATTTTCAATTTATACGCCACTAGAATAGTAAAACATCAAAGTGTGAAAGTACTACTTTCCCCAACAGTTTTATTACACAAGTACACAACTACAATGTTCAAGTTTTATAGGGTGAGCAAGCCTTGAGCCCATCACTATCACTATGCTCCTATATTCTTACATCCTACCTTCTAACAGAACACATTCATCATGTCTTTATACCCCATTCAAAAACTTTTATGTACTTTCTCTCCTTCTCCTCTCACACCTCACCTGGCCCTGGCCACCACGTTTTTTTTCCTTCTTTCACACTACAAACTACAACTAACTACAAAAAGTACAACTACAAGTTTCATTTCCAGAGAAAAACAGAAAACATATAAAAAGAAAAGTATAAACGGATAAAGAAACAAGTTTCTCACCTCGTAAATAGCACCAAGAGGCATCACAAGACATGCTACCATCAAGTCCGCCACCGCTAGGGAGACTACCAAGTAGTTTGCCACGTTCCTCAAGTTCTTCTCGATAAACACGGCAACAATCACAAATACATTTCCTGAAAAAAAAGAAAAAAAGTGAAAGTTAGAATGAGAGATGAAGAATTAAGATGATGTCGTTGATTGTAGAGACGTTGTAGCTTGTAATGATAAAGAAAAGCTTTAAGCAGAGCAGAAGATATAATAGGATTTTTGGTTTTAAAGTGTACAATACAAGGACAGGAAAAAGAGAAATGATGCAAGAAACAACTGGTGAAGCTCAGGATGACATTATGAGGAGGAAGGTGGGTGTAATTTAACGTCGTCATTATTTCTAAAAATATTTCAAATAAATTACATACATACNCAGGATGACATTATGAGGAGGAAGGTGGGTGTAATTTAACGTCGTCATTATTTCTAAAAATATTTCAAATAAATTACATACATACAGGGTTTAACTCGTCCATACATTTTATTTAGTTGGTATTTTGGACAGGAGAAAGTGAGAAGATGGCAATGGAAGAAGCGGTGCAAGGTGTGATACGATCTCATCCTTTAGCCAAGTTTCAAGAGCAAAAAAAACAACTAGAACTAAAATAGCAGATGGTCCCTGACGATATTCAAGAAGGGCTATAGCAGAGGGTAGAGGAGAATGAATAGGATTTATGAAACTTAAATTGCCTACACGTCTCCTAAGCTCCTTTTTATATTAGGGAATATATATCCACTTATTTTCAGCAGAGACAGAATTGCTATGCACTATGATGCTTTATATAATGTGTTACACAAGACATGAAAAAAAGTTTTTATTCGGTAGGGAGTAGGGACACGACATGACATAACATTATGTGCCTCCGTAACGAAGCAGTGAAAGCCTAAACCCGAACCTGAAAAGTCTTTGTGAATTGAACGGTTTAAAAATGTATGAGAAAAAATAGGATCTCTTCCCTTATGAAAGAGAGAGCATCGCTTGGTGTTAAAGTTGGACGCCATTTCTGTGAAAAATGGCTTAAAATATTTTCGGGAATTACATTAAAACACGGTGGACCTACAAGTACCATCCTGTTTTATGAATTGGCTGTGGATACAACGTGATTCTATTGTTTGTTGCTTAGTTTGCGTGGGATGATGATCATCATGATGACATGATGAGCGATTCAAGCATACTGCTGTAAATCAAAGGATGATGCGATAATACTATGAGATAGGAAGACATGAAGAATGGAAATGTTTTTTTACAAACAAAACCGAGTAGCGACGCGACGTTGAACATTATCAGCAGCTCGAAAACGATCTCTCTATCCAAAATCTAATTCAGTCACCTGTCGATTGACCCTCGCAATATTTTATGATAGTATGTCCGTAGTGTGTGTTCGTTGCCTATTTATCGCCCGTGAAGGAGAGTTTTTTTGTGATTATTATGGTAAATCCGAACCGGGTGGCTGTGTGGCCGGTGGGTAAGATGAAAATGTGATGATAATATAAAAGATAGGAAGACATGAGAAGAGGAAATGAAGGGATAACGTTGCCAATGCTCAATTCCTACGTTATCCTGAATGTCACGTAGAGAAAAAGAGAGATCTCTATCAATAAGCTTCCGACGACGAGAAGGAGAACTTTCATTGCCAATGATGACATTGAACATTGGGATCGCTATATAATATTGTGATTGTGTGCTTTTTTATCCCTCCAGCGAACAAACATGAAGAGAAATTCATTGTGTACGTCACCAATGCGCTTCGTTTTATGAAATGGGATTTTCTTCAGGGAGAGTGAACGTGAGTAGTGAGTGCAGTTCAATTGAAGGAGAAGCATTTAACAACGTTTCAATTTGGAAAGAAGGAAGAATAAGGGCATTTTTCGAGATCTTTGTGTGTGTCTGGGTGAAGGAATCCAATTCAAAAATAATCCTGCTCGGATGATGTTTGCAGAATTTGGTGAACTGAAAAGGAAAGAGTGTTAGCCAACAGACGACAAGAAGTGGGGATCGATCTAGAGGTAGAGGGTGACGTTTGACAGTGTTGGTTGTATGTGGGGCGAGGCTTTACGTATTTTTGGTCGTTGTTACAGCTGAGTTTCAGTTGAAATTTGAAAGCTCGACTTAACTATGGATGGCAGTGTGTCAACTTGACATGTGTTGACACAAATGACAAATTGGTTATGTTGTGTCATAATAGTCATATAATAATAGTCACAAATTTTATGATTTGTGTCACTCGACATAAAAAATTTACATAAGTGTAAATTCGTCAAATATGTCCAGAGACTGTCAAATGCCACTATTGACAAGATATATTATATACATATATTATATTCAACAAGCAAAAGCATTTATGTCAATGTCAGGGCATTACTGTCAGCAACAAATATGTCAATTTCATGTTGACACACTGCCATCACTAGACTAAACCGGCTGGGCTGACATGACAGTCAGACAGTTACGTAAGTGCATCTCTACCTTGTAAATTCGCTCAATGTCACATTGATGTGAATTGTGATGTGATAATTATTTTATGTGCATCTGTGCAAACTTCCAAAGAACCGAATTACACGAGTAAAGTATTACATGTAAACTAGTAATGAACGTGTTTTGTCATTCAAGTCAAATCGCAGATTAAAAATGGGTTGATAAGTATATAAGATTAAAATCTTGTTATTTTCAACGTCTCATATGGAGAATGCATAATAAAACTGTTTTATTTTAATTCTATAACCCATCAATTTTCACTTCCAAACAGCAATTGGGAATTTGAGATGAGCCCGAATTTACAGGAAATAGATTGCATTTTGGCACACACATGGAACATTTCCTTACGACCAGTTTTGGCACTCATTTTAGCATCGATCTCATATGACTCATAATCGTAATTGAGTTTTGTGCAATAATGCCATTTGGAACTCCCAATGGAAAAGCTGAGAGAGTTGGAATTTGAACATCATGAACGTCATGAACCATACCATATGCATTTATTTCTCACACATAAATAACTCTCCTCTACAAATTTGGAAAATGGAGCTAAAATTAGAGAGAAACACGAGTAAATAGAAAATTACACAAGCTTGCACTTTGCTTTTGTCATATAACCACGTCCAAGTCCAACGTCCATATTCATTTTGTTGCTCTCCTATTTATTTTCGAGTCGCAATCATTTGCAATTTCAACGTTGAATTATTTAGCCCATTCATTTACCTATCTCCAGAAGAATCTCTGTTTTGCATGGGAAATTGCTTTCACATTACGCAACTCGTTTGTTGCTGGAATAGGGAACGTTTATGTAAAGTAATATTACGAGAGAAATGCTTATTTTCATTTCATTACGTTTTATATAACAACCATTCCGTAATGCTCTTCATTTTCATGTAACTTTCTACTTATTTTTAGTTTACTGTTTACTATTTTGTAAGAACGAAAACAATTTTTCAAATTTAAACTCAATCTTTGGAAAATGGAAAGCAATTTAAGGAGCGACTCGAATTTCCAAGCTTTATATAAATATATAGGAATTCAATTCAAACGGAAAATTATTTAGAAGAAGAAGCTTGAAGCTCATACTCATTTTCACATAATACTTAAAGTCCATTTCATTTTACTTGACTGGAGTCGAAGTCTGGAGCTTTCAATTTATTGGAAAAGAGTAGAAGACAAAATCAGCTTAGATACGGATCAAATACTCATTCACAGCTCATTTAGTCGATGTATGTAATTTTGATTTAATTTAAATGCCTTTTATATTACGGAGCAAATGACTGCTTACAATCTTGCAACTTTCCTATCCAAAAAGCAATTTCTGGAGAGTATTTGAGCAAATACAATAAAAGAAGGGGGAATTTAAGGATAACAAAAGGGCAGATATGACGCACAAGAAAGGGCGAGAGACCAACTGATTTCTCCGGAATTGACCGGAGTTTATGTATATACACATATACATATATATTTATTCCGGCTTGATTCTGCTTTAGCTTCAAGCTGTAATGATCTGATCACCGGAATTTGCGTCAGAAAGCCTTCTCAGAACGACGGTAATAAATGGATCTCAAACCGTTTAACTTTCATTGAAAGTAGTATATAGTTTGGAAAATAAAGTGAGAATGAGAATCAAACAAGTAACAAGTGAGCCAGTTGATTGGCGTACAACAAGAGAAGTTATATTTAACAAGGGAAACAAAGATTATTTGACAGAGTTTTCTGGGGGGGAAGTTTCCATTTCAAGGGAAGAAGTTGCGAGGGTTGTTGAGTGAAAAATGTGAAAGGGAAATATTACAGCGTAACAAAGTTTTGGTAGACTTTAATGCCATTTACTGTATATTTCAGGCTAGAAATAGAGTATAAGACTTTCGCGGGAATTTCCATTTGAATCCAGAGCCGATTCAACCTTAAGAAAAAGTGGAAGAAAGCGAATTGAAATGAAGTTGAAGTGCCTAGTGCCTACTTCATCTTTTTCCTTTTAACGTTACAAACTTTTTATGTCGAAAAACTGTCCATGTCCATGAGAATTAGATGAACCGCAAAAGTTCGCAAGGGTATGGCAATAGCATATATAATACTCATTTGCCTTCTCCTTCTCACTTGAGATTCTGTAGAGAGAGAGAGATCAAGACAAAGACTGGTGTTTGCTTACGACTAATTCCAAAAATAAACAAAGAAAGGAGCTAAAGAAAATCAGGAAGAAAAGAATTTGGAGGAGAGTTGAGAGGCGAAACCAATAAGGGAAAGCCAATGCTCAGAGAAAAGTAACGATAACGATAGGAGGGAAAAGGTAGATTAAAATGAGATGGGAAGTGGAGCGTGGGACTCTGTTTTATAATGAAAATGACGTTACCCAACCCAACTAGTCCAACGTTAATAAATCAACTGTCTCTTAGGTTTCAGAGAATGCCGTGTGGTCTAGTCTCCAGTTGATATATTTGCGGAGGTTTTTACTTAAGTTCAAAGTAAAACTCTAGAAGAATTTAAATTCAACTTAAAAAGTTGGGCTAGAGCAAAATGTCATATAGTCGTCGAGCTCTTGCATAGAATGGATGAGAGAACTGGCTTGGCTTGGTTTTGGCTGATAGTTTTTACATGCATAATAATAGGCTTATTCCTTGTCTTTTTTGGGTGAAACAAAGGAAAGCCAAAAAACGTGAAGGAAAATGGGGTTTCAGAGAGAAGAGTAATTTTGATTCTGAATGAGTTAAAAAAAGGATGGAACATGGAAGGAAAACCAAGTTCAATTTGACTATGTTGAATGTTGAGAAAAGAATATGATTTAAATGAGTTGCTCTCTTTCTTTTTCATTCTCAAGTTTTTTGGTGAGCAAAAGAGGAAAAGGAGGAAGAGCAAGGACTGATTGGGAAGAAGGGAATAATAATAACGGAAGGATCAGGTTAGAGAGGACCAAGAAGAAGAGAACAAGAAGAAAAAAGTGGAAAAGTGAAATCCGATTCGAGATTCTTTGCGAGAAGAAAAAACTTTCTCTTTTTTATACCATAAAAAAGACTGTTGATTCTGGACTTGAGCTTCTCCTTTTCTTGTAATGTGATGAGAGCTACAAGATCTTTTTTTCTCAGCCTTTGCTCTTGCTCAACTTATAAATATCTTAGGGAATTGTAGTAAATCTCAATGAAACTCAATTTGAATGTGAGATAGGATTCAAAGAGGAGAAGAAAAAAAGGATTCAGAAGGGAGAAGGAAGAAGTGTGGATGAGATCCAGTCTTAGTTTGAAGTTTGTAGGTTTGAAAGGGTGGTACCTTGTTGGGACCGAGTTGGGGAGTGACATAGATATATAAAAAAGTTTTATATAATCCACTACGTATCCCACTTCCAACTTATTCCCACTTGACATGAAAGGAAATGGCAAATTGATTATGTCTGTATCTTTGTATACGTTCGTCATACTTATTTATGGAGAAACTACAAACTTTTATGTAGGTTGTAGGTATAGTTTTGTGATTTGCACCTAATTTTAACCATATTACACCACTTTTCACTTGCTCTCTCGTGGCCAATTTTTGGAGTTGCTGGTTTCGTTTATAAATGAGATTTAATGAAGTTATGCAATATATGAATGATGCAATCAAAGGAAGGGGATTACTTTGAGTTGGCTTCAAACTTTCAAATATATTTAAATTTTCCATAAACTATGTACACGTTTAATATGAATACGAATGTATTTGACTTTTCTGAGAAATATTATAACTCAAATCTGAAAGCAAAGTTGGCTTTTAAGTGGTGTAGTTTTCTGAACGAGACTTAAGGGGAAACAGTACTTGCTATGGAGTCGTGCATTTGACATGAGGAAATGAAAATTGTTCTTTAAAGTTTTGTTTCACAAACAACCTAATTTTCACCTGGTTGTAGAGTTGTCGATATGATATGAATGATTGTGAAAGAGGGAAGAAAGTAATGAGGACTAAACAGTTCAAAAAGTACGTATTCTGTCTGTCTCTATAAAAGTATTGCAATAAACAGCATAAAAAATTCATGTATTCGTACAAAATTAAGCTATTTAACTATTCATTACATATTTCTCAGAAGCCGTACCCATTTGTCTCCAACGTATATATACTTATGTCAAAGTAAACGTAACATTGGTTTTAGTATCATTTAGAAGCATGCAAATTCTGAGGGCAAAGAGTACGACACAAAATTATATATACGTCAATTTGAGAAATACAGCGTTTTAAAGTTTATACCAAATTAGTTGGCAAAGCTAAGTGCATAAAATTCTGCTTATTCGACGTTTGTGCCCTTTGTAGCCCATTGAATTCTCTATGCATCTGACATTAAAACAGGTCTTTTAATGTGATTATTATAGTAAATATTTAATCAGAGATGGTTTATTATTCATGTCCATAAAGGAATGAAACACGCGTTTCTAGGAAATTGAAAGTGGCAGCGTACTTTATCAATTAGTCATTACTCCGCATTTCGCAACAAAATTTCGCGGGAAAACTAGATTTAAAAGGGTAAGGTGATACCTTAAAGTATATTTGCCTAGCCTATGAAAATATTAAATGCGTTAATGAAAAGAATGTGTGTACCTCTCTCTTTATACATTTTTAAGTAGGATAGTGTGACTTCCTCGAAAAAGGAAGCCTGAAAGAAATATTCATGAGCAATTTGTCCCCCGGGAGTTGAAGAAACTGGGGCAGAATCCTGTCACTGTCACGCAATATAAAAACTAGTGACGCACACGAAAGAAAAAATGGACTAGTTTAATCGCGTTCTGGACTGATGTTGCGTACGATGTTGGCAGTTGGCACGTATAGCATCTCGTAACAACATTCAAAAAGAGATGTATTTTTCCGACTCTGTCCCAATTCCGATCGAAGATTAGATTCGCACGTAAATTTCAGAGCTAGTCCTTTAAGTAGAGCGGAAAGTAAAGTAACGGGAAAATAAAATTTGTTAAAAACGAAATCGATACGAGATGGTGCACTTGACAGGAAATGCAAAAAAGAAACTAGATGTGTGTATGTCGTTAGAACGCAATAGACACGAGCACAATGGAGAGTTTTTCAAACTAAAATTAGAAATAGGTCGTTTTATAAAAAAAACACTTGGACTTGAAATGAAAAAAGTGGGAAAATGTTAATGCTAATGAAAAAGTCAAATGTTAATGTTCGAAGTCAACAACAAAATTTAATATTTTTCTAAAAAATGCTTATTATCATAGATGTAATGTTTACAGGCTTAATATTGAAAAAGAGTATGAAAGTCATTAATCATAATGAGAACACAACAAAAATTTGAAAATGTCCACGCAAAAACTGATAGCGACATTGATTAGTGTTACCACCATTTGAAAATGACTATAGTAGAAATAAAAGATAATTTTTATCCATCCATATGACATTTTTAATAACAAGAATTTTCTCTCTCTCATTCATTCATATTCGTCCTTGTCAAAGAAGAATGTTACAAAGCTCCCATTTATGAAGAGGAGAAATGAAGGGAAATTAATTAACAAGTTGTATTTCATGTATCGAAGCGATATGTATCTAACATTCAGCACAACAGCACTATTTATTAGTGTCGCTCGTGACTGTATTGTGACATTAGGCAATTTTTCAGAAAATGATTTACAATTTTCATCTCTAAATATAAAAATCGTGATGAAAAAAGCTGGATGCGGATGCTGCTTTCTTACAAACAGTTCATTATATAAAAATATCAAGAAATCAATATGAAAGGGTAAAGAGTGTAAGTTCACGGAGAAATTTTCACTTGAACAGCTGTGCATAAAGCGTATTAAAGTTAATGGATCGAAATGAATCCTTTCTCAATAAAGATAAGCCCTATAAACACAAACAAAATATTCAGACAAGCATAAAAGTTCGCTTTTGCTCTTTCTTACATTTTTTCTCCTTAAAAATTGACGTTCTTAAAAACCTTAAACCTTAAAAAAACGTCCATAGTTTAAAGCACCTCAATCAGGGTTCGGACTTTGCCGGCAGTAACTCTATTTTGCCACTGACTGGTTATAACTGGCAGTATTGTCAACATTGACTGGTTACAATTGACAATATTTCCCATATAGTTTCTATATATTA
>JAANSM010003965.1:0-12019 GCA_036850725.1 Orchesella villosa | reverse complement strand
TTTACACAGCCTCCACATCCAGTATGAATTTGAATTGATAGAAGCCTGTAGTGGCGTTACACCCGCATCTTCACGTATCGATATTAAGGTTTGCACAAATCAATCAATATCAATGGTTAAGGGTTATGTTATAAATTAAGACTAAAACTGCAACTTCAGGGACCTCACCGAAATTGAAGCCATCTATATACAATGTGATTCATAAACACACAAACAGAAATATGCCTGTTGTCAAAGAGGTTTCACATGGAACAGAACCCTTCATGAGAATTTCAACCAGACAAAGAGAAAGTACTAATTCTATCATAGCAAGTAGCAACCACATAAACAAGTCACGCTCTTGCTCCTGGTTCATAGTTGCACATCGGTCAAGAAAAGAGGTCGGAGAGAAGAAGAACCTTCACATATAAAATTCACTTTCGGTTTCCGCTGTCTCCACAGTTTCACCTCTTTCCAGTGACTTCCCGTTTCATCACAAGGAAACCAAGAAAGGGCTTCTAATGGACGTGTATTAACATTGGCTGCTACACGAAAGGAAATTCATTCCACAGTTTTTCTGCCGGTTAGAGCAACTAAACGCCAGCAAATACTTTAATGTCGACTTGTGCTGACATGCTAGTACTTTTTGGTTTCCTGAGTTATTACTGTACGTAGGTACGCATTAAGACGACGGGAAAACGAATGTGCTCAGTTTTTCCTGTTAGTTGCTGATACTAAGCTCGCATTGCTCCTCAAAACCACATTTTCTTTGTGAATGTCGAAGAGGCTCTTATGACATTACATTAATGTTTTCATTCGTTCTCATTCCTCAATCCACAAACCCCTATTTTATAAAAGGAAATAACCACTTGTACATTACTGAACGTTATACTTATACTTAGTTACATCAACTCATCAAGTATAAGTACAGTATATTTCTTTACATAACTTAAAGATTCATACCTGAAACTAGGTATAGTGGTTAACGACGTCTAGCAGAGAAAATATGTGACTGTGACTGCGTTAAGAATGTGTTAACACATCGTAAAATGTTAAAACATTTTACTTATTATTTTTTAAACATATGGAGTCCCCCACTCCCCCATTCGCCCTTACTTTTTTACCCTAAAATCTTTCTATCTTTTAAAACGACTTCAAGGTTGCTTTATGTATCTTTATGAAAAACAGCAGTCACGGATCATTTTTAAATACATGATAAAAACGATGTCTAAATCGTAGGTTTTTAAAAGTCGAGATTATTCCTTTCGCCTATTCTTTATTTTAGACTCAACCAATCTTGAACTTGAACATCTTAGACTCAAATTAAATCAATTACGGCAGTAAAATAAAATATACACGTTCATTCCTTTTAAACATACATAATTATCAGAAAAACGTTGAATCAGTATGTACCGGAGACTCTTAACACTGGTCTCGGCTCACAAAGCCCTTTATTTTAGAGATTTCTCCCAACCAAGATTAAACGTGCGTCATTTTAAGCATTTGATATGTACGCATTGTTACCCGTACGTACGGCCACAGTTTCACTTCCTACGACTTCTCTATGAACTTACGATCGATAACTCGTCTCTACAACTATAAATTCTGACTTATGAGAAACTTGTAAGATTTCTACGAAAAATGAGCTCACATACATGCACTGATGTGCATGGAGCACAGCAGTCGAATAAGCAGGGTGACTCGAAAAGGTCTAAGCTAAAAAAAAAGGTAAAAGGGTATCAGTAATATGGAACCAACTTCCCCCACTTCAATATTACAATCCATGATTACTATCTCTTCATCGTACAAGTTGCATGTCTATTCCAAATTCCAAACCACACATTTCTGGAGGAGGACGTAGAAACATTGAATATGGAAAATATCAATATTCTCGTCTTATACTCAGCAATAACTGAAGCATTCCAACAACTCTCAAGAAAGTGGTGGTAGAAAAAGGGAAAGCTTCAAGACTTTTCTTATTCCTGCCTAGCTCACATCTGTTCTCTAACTCTTCTTATCCGTTGACTTTTATTCAAGTCTTATGTATTCCAACTTTCATATGCCAACTCAACTCTCTCCAAGATGAATTCACCCATAAAACCGTCTTCATCTTTTTCCACTCTCTTGTCCTATCTCCATAAGTCAATCCAAGTCAAGTCTGACGCTTGAGCATTTTAACCTCGCGAGATATAAAAAGCTAAAAATGTCCGATTCTAGAAAAGGCATAGAGGGTTATGTGACATTCAGCTATATCACATTTCATATTCCTTCTGAAAATCTTTATACGTATGGATGAAAAATCATCTTTAAAAATATTTTTATATGAATTGATATTAAATAAACTATTTATGCTTCGAATTGAAGGTATGTATGTTTAAATTATATATCACATCTTTCCTGTACATACAAATTGTCATGAAAAGGATGATATGATAGGTAATAGTCATGTAGCTATCCCATCGAATTTAAATACATACTAAACACGTTCGGCAATCTGATTTCAATTGAGAGTTACAAACGCTGAAGTACAAGGTGATGACAAGATGACATGTTTCTTTTACCATGCGGAGATTTCTAATTGTTAATAGAATGTGGCAGACGAGGAATAACCCTTCAACATAAAATCTTGTACAAGCAACCCACCAACATTTTCAAGCGATGTGTCTAAACATGCGTAGAAATAGAAATGCTACAGTAATAGAAAGATTAAAAATCATAGTTTGCACATCGTAAGCCATGATACAAAAGCAATATTAAACTCACTAGGCCCCTGGCTGGGCTGAAGAGGCTGTGGCATTCAAAATATACAACTTTCTCCTTACCAAGCAGTTTTCTTGATCAACGTACACTCTGATTTGCTATAAGAGGTTCTGCATACACTATATTCCGCTATATGGAGAGCTTAGATCCACCATTTCATACTAAAACCTAATGGGGTAAGGGTAGGAAAGCGTATGCTCTTTCAACATACAGAATACAGAGTGCTTGATTTAGGAAAGTACGACGTCGGCAAGTGACTTCATTCTAGCGACATGGTACAATGGCTACGAAAAGATTAGTCCTAGCAGGAAAGTATGGACCATTCACAAACCTAAATATGGCAGTCTAGCTCAATAGCATATAGTTAAATAGCTCCTACCTCCTTCGCAAGCAATGTGAACTTTTAATCCAGTCAACCAAGTGTAATGCCAGTACTGGTATGCGACACTGTCCATGATTGCTGATTGTAATATCTCTGCAAAATGCATTATTAAACCATTTAATGCATTACATATAATTATGATAGTGCAATCTGGCCAAGTTGATGTAGCATGACGTTTGGACTTGACATCCATGGACAAGCCATCATGCCTGTTTAAACCAGGATTATTTAATTGTCATAAAATAACTTGAGCTTTGCTTCAAAGTTCAGCCGTTCAATGAAGGCTATCGTGTTCCTGGATCTAGATAGATGACGGCCATTCAAGAGTTTTAAAATGTACCAAACAGTTTGTAACATATTTTTTGTAGAAAAATAAATATAAGCAGGCTTTTTCCACTGAATGTTAAAGTCAAATGAAACATTTTAAAAACTTGAAAGCCAAACGATGTAACGATCTTAAATCCCTTTGTGTAAAAATGCATTATCTGATAATATTTGTATGTACTACATTATACTCTCGTAATAAACTAACCCGTATGGGATACGGATATACAATGTAAGTTGGTTAAAGTACTGCATAAGTGTCTGATCCTCCTTCACTCGCTTTTACAATGGCTTTTTTCAAGAGTGAAACTTAGCAGAGGGTCTGAAGTCTCAACCTCATCTCACTTTCAAACATTCAATACAAAATTTTCTTCTTGGTAGTAGTATTGCAGTTACTACGTTTGCATGCGTAATATTCCTCTCAGGGAACATCTCAGCAACTTGGGCCACATTTGCATTAAGTATTCAGTCAGACGAGCGTTCTGAAAAGCCAAAACCTCTTCCTACTGGTAGCTCTTCTCTCTATAGAAGCCATTTCCCGAAATACATGGGAGCCACTTTTAACATGGAAGACAATGAAAATGAATTAGTTTTTAAAGCATCACTGCACTGCACTATACTACTACATACTGGTATAGATACAGTGAAACTTGTAACTACCCAGTATAATACATAATATATCTCTAACTCTATTATACTAGCACGAGGAACTGAGGACCATCGTATTTTCGTACATGTATGTATGCATTCAGAATATCATCAAAAATATCTTTAAATTCTATACTGCCAAATGTAAATTTAATACATACATGTTTGCATGCTAAATGGGTTATGAGTTCGATTCGCAAGTATGTATATATTTAGCATTTAAAATGACACAGAACAGAAAGCCCATACTGTGAAGCATATGTATCGGAGGCTTGTTTAAAAGTTCCAACAGAGAGGAGTATTCCTTTTAAAAATTCAGAAAGCACTGCCTCTCCAATCCCCCAACTGACTGGAAACAATCAACAAAAAGCACAGCGATGTATTCTAATAAGATAGCAACACTTTATAAACACATTGAATAAAATTTAAAATGACAAAGGAAAGTCTACTCTCTGAAAACTTAAAAGTTTAAGCATAAGCTTATGGAATAGCTTAAGTTTCATTCGCCCAATGAATCATAAATGATCAAAATCTGATCGATAAAGTGCATTGTATGAAACCATTTCCACTTCCACCATCCTAGGTCCTACTTCCAACAACTAGCCAGTCCATATAATATATAAATTCTATCAACTATGTATAAAGTCAACATTAGTTTCTACATCGAAACATGACTGAGTTTCCCCTCGTCAAATGGAATTGAAAGCACTAGCTGTTTCAACCTAATCCGCTTCACTGCAAAGTAAGAGTTAGCGTAGTAAAGAAGGAAGACGTAGGGAAGAAACCAGCAATGAACAATTTCAATTTCTTAGAAAAGAAATTAGGAACCTGCTGCTCACTGTCACGCCTTTCTAAGCTTTTACAACAAGAGCTTCATAAGTTCATGACTTAACAAAAAGCCTTACAAAACTCGGAAACTTGGAAAGAAATGTAATATAATATATGTATACGAAAGTCACAACCGTCACACTGGACCCATCAACGTATTCATAAAATTGCTAAAGCACAGTCTGGTACTTTCTCTGGTTGTATGCACGTGTTTGTGTTTAGTACACAAAACTTTAGTCGTTACACACACATATCGACACACAATAAACTTGAATTAATATAGATACATAGGGTATTCATGTATTTGACAGAATATTTTGTACGTGTTAGTCTATAAAAACTTTTACCTTTATTACAATCGACCTCCACTTTACTTTCACTTTCATTCGCTTCAACTTCAACCAATTTCTTTACCCATTCTTGCAACTTTATAACTCTGTACGATACAAACTTTCAAATAAATATTATGAAGTTCAATTTGCTACAAAGATTTTACTCTTCACCTTCATACTCTCTACTCAACTCGATTGTGATGATCAAATGGATCACCAGCCCTGAAAACATTCATAGTACTAAACAAGGCAAGCTGAGCTTGCGTAAACATATTTTTGTCCATTTTACAAGCTGCTAAGAAAGAACTATCTGTCATCTATGGATGATATTTCGCTGAGTAGTTTTCATATAAAGATTGAAGTCAAGTTTAAGTGGGATTAGCACATGAAAAATTTCCAATCTCAATTTGTAATATTTTTACACAAAATACCATTAGGTTTGAGTTCCTTTCAAAGTATTTCCAGTCAGCGACGCGATGTGCAGTATCATTGATCATAAATCATAAGATAGGCATAAAATAAAACCAAACTCAACTCCATCAAGCTAAAACACATTAGTGAAAGGCATGAGTTTGCTTTTAATTCTCGTTTATAGTCAAACGTTATTATTATGCTTGTTATGTACCTATGTTTGATCTTTTTTATTAAAATTCAACAAATACGACGGAGACGTCAAAATTCGCTCAAGGACGCGCATGTTGTTGATCGTAAACGTGTTAATTCACAATTTTATAAACATACACATACGTTTGTTGTCATACGCATCGTGTAACTTTAACTTAAAAAATAGTTATATATTCAACTGAAAACCTGCTTTGATATGAGAGAAGCAAAAACGCGGCTCAAATTTTTGACCTTTCATCTATTAGTCGATTTTGCAAATTCGCAAGCTACTAATACTCAGCTAAAATAGTGTATGTATAAAACATCATGAAGGGCCTAAAAACTCAACTGAGTAGTCCACCAAAACACGGGCTTTGTAAATACAATTCAAATACACATACTTTCTTTACTTTTTTTTACCAATGCCAACTTTATCTTTATTCACTGTAAGCCATCCCCTATCCCTAACCATACAAACACATTCAGGCAAGAAATCAACCCAAGAAATGAGAAAATATGAGTGAATTGGGATTGCAAACTGTGTACGCATAAAATATGTATATCCCGCCTTACTCGAAGTCTTCCTTTTCGTTCTCCCTTATGGTTTACTGCAATTCCCAGAGCCACTTCAAATCCACGGATCAGCATCACGCATTTCACCTAGCTGCCTACTTTAGTGGCTCCCTTTTGTAGGCTTCAAACTACAACATTACTACGGCTTTCTTTACATGCTTGCTTCTCAGTTGTAAGTACGCAGATCTAGGCATTACCGTACACAATACTACGCTTAGAAAAGTGAACCTATAATTGTAGCTGTCCGGAAGAAGACAGCCAACAGTACTTTCTACTTTCTTTGCACTCATTCGTTTGTACATAAAGCATCCAATGTGAGCACATTGTTACAATTTTTTGCCATGTCTCTCGGTTTTTGATATCCCTATTTAACCCTTCTCTCCTTGTTCTCATATCATTATCATTCCTTTCCTTTTTCATTCCATACGTTCTCGATAGAGGAGTAACAACCAGAGAAAACTATCATGATTAGATGTGAGCAACTAGCATATCGTTGTACACGTAAAATGATATATTGTCCACCATGATCACACTGCTCACTCAATCTCATTTCATGCGAGAATGGCTAAGGGTAGATATGTGTGTATAGGAACACTGCATAAAATGAAACTCGGGAAAACTAGACACCGCAGACACACCTTTTTCCACATTGCATTCATTCATTTCACTTTCCCATGTAACTTATCACTGCAGCAATGTCGGTGGTGCCGACATGACACCCCATGAGATAAATGGCTTCTAAATGAGTCTATAAAAGCAAGTCGTTGGAAGGTAACATCAACATTGTGGTTCAGTAACAGTCAGTATCACCGTCACAAGCATACAGTTTACGGCATCTAAAATCAAACCATTCTTTTTGCTGAAACTAACATGGCAATATTCATTTCATTTCATAAAGCGCAGATGTAAATAGAAACTTTTACACATCCTTTCAACAGGCCACATGTACGTAACGTGCATAAGTTGTAGGTACATAAACGATGCAGTACAGCATTTCATAAATTTCCAGGAAGTACATAAGCGCGTGACTTCGAACTTCAGATGTTAGAGCAAGTTCTGAAAGCAGAGATAGTGCTGGTTGAGAAAATATAGTTTTCACCATCAAAACCACCGGTTAAACATATTCCAGTTCAGCCTATTCAACATATACCTCACATGAAAGAGAATAACATTAGCTATATAGCTGTAGCTGCGCTACGTCCCCGTCATCTTTTCAAACATAATAGAAAATGAATCCAAAAAGTCTTCGCCCTCGCCAAAACGAACATGACAAAAAGCTCTTCTAATATCCTTGCATGTTTCATCATTTCTTTAGGATGCTTCACGAAAAACGCAGCCCGTAAAATACTCAAACCTACAAAAACTGTACGAAACTAGGCATGCTCATCTTACAATACTGTAAAGAAACGATATCACCGAGACGAAATAAGTTCCACTCGTTCGTGGTGGTGCCCTATCTCTCCTTCTTTCTCCTAACTTAACCAACGAATTCAATTCAGTTCAATTCAATCTCGACGCTTCCATAGGTTTAGTTGGCTACAAGATGAATAAAGTTTGCTTAAGAGTCACTCTTGCTTTCTTTATTCAGATTATATGCCTTTTTTAATTTAAATCTAGACGGAATTTTATATTCAATTTATATTCAATTTGCTACGCAGGACGAACTAACAAGTCAACGAGCACTCCGTATAAATCCAGATTTATGTATTTTTATGTCGGAATACTTCAGATATTTCGAGCTCCATGCATGCAAAAAGTTGTGAAGTGTGTGGTAGAATGAATGGATGATTTAGATATCACATTTCTTTGAAGTATTAGATATCATTATATATAGCGATGTAACATGCGACTCGGCCAAGTTGAAGCTATTATGACTTAGACTAGACTGAGAAACTGACCAATGCAATGCAGATATTGTCTACCATAAAAAGAAGCATAATTACATTAAAGCAAAGGCTACAAGACGACGGTAAAATTCATTAAAGCGAATTTATTAAAGACAATGTCCAATAACGTTACAAACTTACCTTCCCCTGCATTATTAGACGAATGGTGAGGGTAACATTTGGATCATCTGTTGCGGTGGCCATTGTTGATTGTAGTTAAGATCGATCAAATCCTTCAATACGTATTTCAAGCTTAATATTACTTTTTTCAGTACGACATATAAAGTTGTTACTGCGAAAATCTAGTTTAATGCGTTTGCACTATCATACACACGGAAGTTTTGCGGTATAAATAAAATATACGAAATATAAATTTCTATCTTTATAACAATTTGCAGTACTTAAAAACACTTTACTGTAGTTTCAGTACAGACTTAAAATCAATCACCAGACTGGATTCTTTATAATGAATCGTAGCATCGAGCAAATAACGGTAATACGAATGAGCGATCAGCAAGTTTATTAAGTGTAGTCAATGTTTAAACTTAATGTTTCGCAGTGACGAAGTCAGTGATAGCTGCTATAAAGGGGTTGTCAACTCCAAAGAAATACTGTCGACTTCCGTCCAGGTATTCTGAAACAATTCAAATAAAAAATACATAAACACACCTATAGTGAAAGAGTTTACATGCTACTACTATAATTTAAAGATATCCTTTTTATTTAAGCCATCCCCTACCGAATTTAATACATAAACACACCTATAGTGAAAGAGTTTACATGCTACTACTATAATTTAAAGATATCCTTTTTATTTAAGCCATCCAATACCAAATTGGTTACTGATTTAAAAAATATTACGTGTTACTGTCTTTTACAACACCCTATTTGCACATAAAAACATGACGACGTTCTGCGTACTTTTGTCCCTAAATAATTATGCACTGATTCTCACAACACCCCAATTCTATACGGCATTTTCTCCTTACTTTTTTTANTATACGGCATTTTCTCCTTACTTTTTTTAGTGTGTGACGAACTAAGATCCTTTCTTCGTTGTTTAATACAAACTAATACAAGAGAATTTAGCAATTATTACTCAAATCTATATACAATCCAGCTTTTTAATTTCAATCTTCTCGCATGCACTGCATATTCATCTATTATTTTTGTGTCCATTGAATTTTTGAATTCAGTAAATAACTTCCCAAACCTATTACAAGGATAGTAGTGCCTTTATTCCTACTTCGTAAATTGTCACGTCTTCTGTGTCTTTATTGCATTTTAAAATTCCGCTGTAAACTGTGCCTACTTTAATTTAACTACTTTAATTTAAAACTACTTGCTCTTTAAAACCAATGCGGTTATTAATTCCAGATTTCACACGGTTAACATTGTTCTGCTATTACTTACATTTATGAATTATTTGTGAAATCTTAAACCATATTATAAAGAATGGAGTTTACTTTTTACTTTATCTGTATTTTTCATTACAATCAAGTCTTCCTCATCCTGGAATTCGAATACCAAGTAAGAGAATAACCATTGGTACTTTTGGTTTCACTTACGCCCTAAGATTCTAAATAGGGAAATAAACCACTGTTTTCGCATTTTGTTTCATAGAGGTGCAAACAGTAATACGCAGGAGAATCGCAGCAAAGCAAAGAAGTAAGCATCAAATTTCACATTTTCTGTCTGTAATTCGAGTGTTTGCTTATCTTTCTGGGAAGCATGGCTTCACTGATTCTCTTACATCAAAACCACTGGTTTATTATTACGTAGCTGAATGGTAATTCAACAAGTAATATGCCTTTACTGTTTGTCAGTCTGCATTCTCCTGACCACTTACATAAATCGTAACAGTCACTCTCAGTCTTAATACAATCAGAACTACCGCTTTTAAAGATGTACCCAATTTGATTGAAAATGTCGTTCCTTCCTGCTATACTTCGGTACCAAGAGGCTAGACAATTTTGTTATTTAACTGAACGCCAATTCGAATATCATGCTGGTTTTGAGTAAAACGTAATATTTATGCATACTTCTTTTCTTATCAAAATAGTTTCCATTGAATTGTAATTTACAGAAAGATAGTCATCTGCTTTAAATTAATTGCAATTTAGCAATTATATTTTATTTAAACATGGAACCACAACTACACATGGAATCAAAACTGTAACTGCCGTTTACGAAGCATTATAAAGTTTAAACCTTACGATATTCAATATATTTAACGCCAGAGGTTCCAATTTCCTGTGTCTATGAATGAATTCATATAAATCTAAATTCCTAAAACAACATTTAACCCTAAACCGTTCGGCTACGTTGCAAACAGACTTACAAACAGTGTTTATTCGGTTTATTCACAACGAAGTTTCTTTTCCAGTAGTAATAAACTATAAATTAGGAATTCTTCAACTCACAGCATATACTACCTAAGTGACTATAAGTCAAACCCTTTCCTATTTTTTGACGTGTTATTATATGACATTTTCCTACATTCCAATTGGATTCGTGCCGATACATGGAACGGCAGCTTACTTTTTAAGCTAATTATTATACGACATACGGCACTTATGAGGCTTCATTGTATGTAGGGATAAAAGGACATGACACTGGTACAGCCGACATTCATTGGCCTGGCCTAAGTAAAGCAACATATCGATTACATAATGCCAAATTGCCAACTAGTACATCGTAAAAGGTGATCAAATATAGAAAATAAAAATGCACAAAAGTGAAAAACAGGCCATCATCGATTTCTACTGAAACTGCAACTGACAGTTAAAAAAAACTTGTAAGGTATACTTTGTATGTTGTTCATTTTTTACTCCACTTTGTTTACTCTCATCAGTGGCTAGTATTACAAACTTATATTAAAAGTATTACAACATTACTTTACTTCATATTCACCTTGCCAGTCTATCACACAATCTCAACACCAAACCTATATATATAAATTGTATACGGTGGGAAAGCAAAAATATTGACTCTTTTTCTTCACAGTCAGCAGTCAAAAACAGAGTTAGGAGTGTTACACGTAATGCTAACTAAAGTATAAAAAAATTGCAAGAATGTAGCAACTGCTGCATCAAGTTGCATGTCATGTCGGTATTGCCTAATAATTAACCAATCTTTGAGGTTTCACATCGGCTCAACTCAGTAAATTCAAACAAGTGTTCACAGTAAGCCGTATTCTGTACGTTGGAATTGTACACCTGCCGGCTGTCCGTCCACAATAATTCTAATACATACCGAGAGGGACAAACCATGCCTGTTTTCGTACGCACTTACTCTGCCAGTTACAAATTGAGAAAAGATATATATTCTATTCTAACTCATAAAATGCCGTAAAACAAATAACATTTGATTAATTTCTGTACACATTATATAAAATCATGTGGGTGATGGATAACAGATAACATACGTCACAACAATGTAAAAAAAATGTCTATCTTCCCTTATTGTGCCTAAGACTCACATCGTTCTATCGTTCTATCATATCACCGCACAAGGCAAAGCATATTACGAATCGAAAATACCAGGAAGGGACTTACCAAAGACCAAAGCTTCGAGCCATATTCACAATTATTACTAAAGTTGGAAGTTAAATGGCGTACTAATGGGTGTAGAAGAAAAAATGTATAAAAATCCAATGGATGTCTCTTATTGGCGTACTAGTCAAATATGAATTTTCCTTCGAA
>JAANSM010003964.1:0-12024 GCA_036850725.1 Orchesella villosa | reverse complement strand
CAATTATTAATGTTTTTAAATTCGATTCGAGATTTTGTACCCATTGCTGAATATTTGCTCGACGCTCTTCAAGTTCGCGACTCTCAATCATGGCCATGTCCTCCTTTTCCGCGTCTTCAACTTGAGACTTTTCAAAGTTTTGTGCATTTTTAATAGCTTCTTCCTCTTCAAATGTTAGGCCTAATTATAAATATAAGTATACGTCTTTAAAATATAAAAGACCTTTCACAATGGATGGATGTTTGCCTTTTTATAAAATAATCAAACTAGCTCTTACCATAATTCCTTGGCTTTCCCAACATGTCCATCAATTTCCCAATAATATTTTGCATGAGAAGACCATCCCCGGTGGTAATATCAATTGGGAAGTAAAGAATTTCTTGCAAGTCCAGATAGTACAGAAATGAAGTTTCATAAACGGAATTAAGCTCCCTATGCTCTGCCAACAGTTTTGCAAAATGTTTGTCCTTGTGCTTATCCTGAAGTTGTGCAGCAGGAACGGATTGAAGTCTTTGTGTTAAAAATTCATCAGATGCCTCAAGCACCACTACGCGATCTAAAAGAACAAAGGAAATCGTCCATTTTTACCATTTCATACTAGATTTTCTTAAATTCTTTACAAATTATTAACCTGGAACGATTCTCGGATCCAAAATATCACGCCCTTCTTCCGCATCCTCTTCTGCAGTTTCCATTACATCTTCTGACGCAGCAAATAACATTTTTGCTTGATTCAGATTTTCTGGAAAGCCATCCAAAACAAACCCTTGATTTTGACATTGATTCGTTAGCAATCTCCAACGAACCAGACGAATAAACACTTCATCACTCAACTTTGTCACATCTCTTTCTGGTGGTGTCAGCGATTTCTTCGGAGTCACAAACCCTGGCGTCTCCGCTTCCGATTCCATCTCAACATCGCTTTGCTCAGCCAATGAGGCAGACAAACGTCCAAGATAATCATCAACTTCAGCTAAAACTTGAAGTGCTTCCTTTCGAATCACCTCTTCTTTTTCAATATCTACCCCTTGAATATCCGTCTCTGGACTTTCTCCAGCAGTTTCTTTCAGCAGTCTCAAGAGTTGTCTTGATAATATCATCCTTTGTAAAATGATTCAATCTATATAGATCCGAGATTTGCCTAGCTATAGTTGACTTTCCACTCGCTGGTGGACCAGCAATCACAACTTTCAACGGCTCCAAATTCCTTGAGTGTTTGTACTCTGTAGAAACTTTGTTAATGATCGAATCGAATCCATCTTCGGCTGCAAAATCCATGTTGAAATTCTCCATTGCATAAGCGCTCTGAATTTTCAAGTCTAACAAATGCTGATCCGCCTGGAACGGGGTAAGCTCCTTATTTAAATAAATGTCCTCTTCAGACACTCGTTTCACCCTCCCTGAGCCTAATACTCGGCTAATGGCCTTTGCAATCTGGTCCTGTTGACAAATCACTGGGTCAACTGCGATCAAATAGCGCTGGAGCTTTGGAGGCACGTCCATTATGTTTTGAACTAGTTTGGCTAAATCTTGAATGTACATGGTGGGCATAAAATTTTTGCCAGTTCCATAAATCTGGCAGATATTTGGCGTTATGCCAAGCGCTCATGAACCAATGGTGTAAAGGACTTTCTTCAGCACCGTAAATTGCTCCAGCTCCCACAACATACGCTTTCAGCTTTCCTTTCGTCATTTTACCAGCTGCCACCACATACCTTTCCAATAATTGAAGTTCTCTATAAAGTGGCTTTGTGTGACGTCGCCTGTAGTCCTCTTCTGAGAACATGTCTTCCTGATTGGTCTTCTTTGTATGAGACCAGGTGTGGAGGGAGCTGATGAGAATAAAAACCCTGGGTACATTGAAGTTATTGACGCGAGCTCGAAGAGCGTCAAGTACTCCCCGGATTTCTTCAAATCGCTCCTGACTGGGTTCGGTTATGTCGTAAATGACAACGCCACACTTGACGGCTTCCCGAAGGTAAGCATCATAATCATCCATTTTCATTACTGCCCACAGCCAAGGAAGCACAGTAGTTTTTGGGTTTCCCAAAGTTCCAAGAATCTTCCAGTATTTTGGACTACGTCTGCTTTTTTTTGTGTGACGTCGCCTGTAGTCCTCTTCTGAGAACATGTCTTCCTGATTGGTCTTCTTTGTATGAGACCAGGTGTGGAGAGAGCTGATGAGAATGAAAACTCTAGGTACATTAAAGTTATTGACGCGAGATCGAAGAGCGTCAAGCACTCCACGGATTTCTTCAAAACGCTCTTGACTGGGTTCTGTTATGTCGTAAATGACAACTCCACACTTGACGGCTTCTCTAAGGTAAGCATCATAATCATCCATTTTCATTACTGCCCACAGCCAAGGAAGCACAGTAGTTTTTGGGTTTCCCAAAGTTCCAAGAATCTTCCAGTATTTTGGACTACGTCTGCTTTTATTATAGTCATCATCATCTTCCCCATCTATCTCATCATCGATTTCAGTTTCCTCTGCACTGTCGCGGAGAGTGGCTCCGATTACTTTGGTACTGAAGAATTGGCCAAGGTACTTTCCAACGTAGCTATCCACAGGGTTGATGAGGACGGCTTGGGTGTCAATTATGTCCTGATCTTTGTTGACAAGAATGACTGTTTTTCCAATGTCAAACACTGGCTTCTCTGACATGCGCTTAGTTTTCCCTCCATCATCGTCTGGAGCTGACTCGTATTCAGGCTCGGAATTCCCAATGTTATCCATGATTTAAATCCTGGAAATGGAGCGAAGCAGTAGGAAGATTGTTGGATAGATTAAAAATATTTTGAGTGTACAGGAAATTGTTTTTGAATACGCAGTTAGAGCTACAGGTAGACAGTTTTGTCTTTGATAGAGAGCTCAACAAAGGGTTGGAACGTTTGGGAGCTTGGAATGTTTTCCAATGTATTTTTGCAGCAGCATAAATTTTAGGATGTGGAATTTCTGTTTCCATAAACACCCTCTATATTTGATAAAGTTTTTACTACTTTACTTTCACCCTATACAAACCTACTTTTCCAATTTAATAATACAACACAAATTTTATTATAAGCTGGCGTAGAAAGTATTCACTCCCTATTGCTACCTTTTGTCATTGATTTCCATTAAAAATGGACCCCGAACCTCAAATTACCACCACTAGCCACCCAAACGCTCATTTCTTTTTGGCCAATGCCAAACAGCGCACTTCCCTTAATAATTCATATTGCGATTTCAGCGGAGAAAATAATGAAGGTCTCATTCAGGACAACGTCAGCCTTAAAATCTCATGCCACCAGTCCCAGCTCCAAATTGAAAACAACTTCTCCTCCACAATTGAAACCACGGGGTCATCGGTGTCAGTGCGAGACTGTAAAGATTCAGTCATTCTTGGGAAATTCAATTCCATTCAGGCCACAACCAATACTAGGTTAATAGTAGCATCCGAATCTGAAAGAAACTCGGCAGTTGTGAACGATAGCAATACTTTCAATTTGAGCGGAAGTGGTTGCACCATTGTCTCTAATGGCAGTGAGTCTGTTGACGTAAAAGGTGACCAGAACCAAATGATGCTTGAGAAGAGTAGTGCCATACGAATTTTAGGTTCTGATAATAAAGTGCGCTCTATCGAAAGCAATCACCTTAATGTGAAGGGGAATGGGCATGAAGTGATGGCTCATCAGAGTAGTCATATTGAGGTAAATGGAAATGGAGGCAAGGTCACCTTGGCAGACGTGGGCAATGCTTATCACTATCTATGGAAGTATCCAGAAGAGGAAATGGTTGCTCCAGGAGCAAATAAGCAGAATGAACTAATTATTCGTGCTCCAACTTACACATCTTTTAGGCCACAACTGTGGAACCCACGCTCACACTTTCGTTCGAACATTACCATTTACGAAGACAAGATTTTTATGAATGGAAGGCTTGTGAACCCTGAAAATTATGAAGCTCTTGGATTGGAAACGATTGAAAAAATTGAACACTACAATATTTACATTCTATTCGCGGATGTGGTGTCAATCCAAGGGAATGAGTACAAGGCTGGCATTTTTCACTTTCAATTATTTCAAAATAGTTCTGATGTGCGATTCATGACAGTTGAATTGATCACAAAGGATCTTGATGAAGGCTCGTATGTAGCAGAGATGCAAGGCACTGAGTCAGTCATGATATTTGGCTCGAAAGATGGAATATTTCAGCAGTTTAAAATCGTTGCAAAGCAGATTACTGCTATGGAAAACGGTGGTGAAAGAGGATTCGTTTGGGTCTCGGGGAAAGCCTCTTCAGTGGGGAAGTATGCAACTCATTTTCTAATCTCTGTAATGTAATCGGTTAATATTGAAATCAATAGAAAACATAGCGAATGATTGTAATAAACCATTGTAGCATGATGATCGTAACAAGGTATACTTGGTCTTTATGGGGAACGGGAACCCATAATTCAATCAGCTTTAATCTACAAGTTATGCATATGTTGTCAGTTTTTTAAAAAGCCTCCGTGATTATTAATCTGGACTGTCGAATATACTAAACCTTAATTTGTGACAGAAAAATAGTAAAAATGTAAAGTAGAATTTGAAAGAGCAATGGAAACTGAAGAATATTTAGTAATGCACACGGATACCAACCAGACATATCTAATCACGACGTCCGTAATAAACTAAAGCTCTCGGTCAAATATATATGACGACTATAGATTTATTTTAATTTTAGCAGGGATGTAAATAAACGAATTTAACCCTGTATTGTATGTATTGAAATGTATCTAATATAGTCAATAGTAGAAGAGTGAGATCATGGGAGGCTCAGAGCAAGTCAAAGCAATACATCAGAGAAACAAATCGTCGTTGTATTTCCTGGCGTTTTGCAAATCATTCTTAAAAATTCCTTTCGTGTGAAGGCATCATCAACATGCCAGTTTGCATGCCAGCCTATCCAAACCCTATAAATTTTACACACATATTATCACGCACGATCAAACAAAACATGATTTTAAGAAGCAATCGGTCATCGAAGTACCAAGTTTTTTTTACCCATTTTGTCTTCCACATTAAAAAACAGCTCGCCTCGTGTACTTCATCATTTCCATGCACATACTTTCCGTTACTCTTGTCGTTCTCATCTGAAATTATTTATCGTGGGTCCCATGCTTAAAATGTCTTTGAGTTTTTGGGTTCCTTTTTATGGGTAATGTGATTGACAAAGACAATTTTATGGAAGTCGCAAGCATTTAAATGTACTCTTGAACTCAAAACACAATTTATACGAAATTAAAGGTACGTTACCGGTCAAAATAAGACCTTTACAGTACCTAAATAATTATTAAAATCGTCGAAAACAAATAAGAACAACTGGATAATGGCGAAAGACGCATTGTTGATTCTTACAATTGACATTTACGATATGTGTCATGTCTTGCTATCACATTCCTAAGCCTAGTGACTAAATAGCTTGCCCAGATACCCGGTCACAAAGTTGTACCATTAAATATTTTTGTATGTTGTAGTATAATGGGGCATCCGGGGATACATAAGATTCTACGTGAAATAAAATTAATTATCTTTCAACTTTACAACGTCTTCTACAATTGAGTATAAATCAAGCCTACAACGAAATTTTGTCAAATTTAAATAAATCTATTTACTGACAGGTAATCGTGGGTCGGACTGTGGTATTTTTGATAGTGGCCTAATGGAATTACGTCTTTCAATTTTGTTTGTTATCAATGTTGAATGTTATCATACATCATGATTGTACTCGTAGTCCCATTCCATAGTTTTTATTTTACGCGAATTTTCACAAGAGTTTAAGTGATGCTCTAGAACAGTTACGTTTCCAAATATTCCATTACCCCTGCTTCCATGAATCTTTCATTGTTATCACATAACAGACTCACAAGAAATAATATATAAATATTAATACAGTCAGTCTCCAAATCCGATCTAACGATTAATATCTACATCAACACAAATTACTTGCATGATCGATTGAGCCAATTTAAACGGTTACATATACTGAGTATTTAAGTACTGCAGTAAAAAATAAGACCATTCATCAACGTTAATATCATAGTATTCACAACCAAACCTATCATGCTCCCTACATCACAAAACTTAATAAATACTTATCTCATGTCTTCGAGTTTCTTTTGTATTCACAGTTTCGCCTTGCATTTGAATCATTCCATTGTTATCCAGAAATTGCAATGCATTTTTACTAAAAAGTATTGAGCTGACTTAACTGACAACATTATTGTCAATGCATTGTTGGCACTCACTAGTCAATGAAATACTGGAGGCTATTGAACTCACATATCCCACAGCAGCACCAACATCAGCACCATTCTGTCTGGTCTACTCTACCACTTCTTGGTGAGCTACATCCTATCACCCCAATCATCATCATCGTGTTGAGCAAACGTTTCGTAACTCAAGACCGATATTAAGGCACGATACACAATGCAATCCTATATATTATTCTTCTATTCGATTCAACTCATTCCTTATGCTATTTGACAGGTCAGTCAGTAAATTATTACACATTCTTGTCTTCCTCTATTTCTCCTCTCTCTCTCTATCTCCTCTTGCTTCTTCAAATCATACTTATCATGTAGTTCACTTTTCGGTCTCACTTTTTTTTCTCTCTCTCTCTTTCCATCTCCCTTTCGTGATGTGATATGTACGCAAGTCGTTAATGGCAGTCGCTCCCATTACTCATTTTAGCTAGGAAAAGATGACAAGACAGCGTAAAGAATAGGAGAAACAGAGAGACGAGTTAGACAAGCAGAAATTTTCATGATACAGTCATTTTCTTAAATCATGTTTTTGAATTAACTTTTCTAACTCATTCTCCTCCTGCCACTGGTACACCTGAGGTAATACTTGTGTTATACTTGTGTATTACACTCTCTGCTACAGCTATATCTACATCTCTACAAATTACATACATTTGCCAAATAACTATTTATTACTGTTACTTTCATTTCAAGGTGTTTATTCTAATACTTTGCATAACACTGGTATATATCATTCATTTTTTGCTCTCTTCTTTTTCTTTTCATGTAATTGTAAAACGTGTGATCGTTTCTTGTATTGTCTTGCCTTGGCTCTCTTCGGTTAAAGACTTTCGATGATCGAAAGACCAGACCAGTCTGATTTTGAGTCTCTGCTACTGCCACAAAACAAAAGTATATAACCACCACCAACTGGTATTTGGTCATGTACTCATGCTGACAAAAGTAATACACTTTGAGTAGGATTTGCATCTCCGATGATTTTTAGCTGTGCTTTGGCTGTGTGAGATGATGATAATAATATGAGATATAAAAATGTGATAATGCTTTTCATTGAGAAGTTTTTCGATGAGCCCAGCTGATTGTAATTGCCCTTTATTGCTTGACTCACCGTCCCTTTATTGTGGGACCCAACAGGCTACTAAATTTTTTGCAAGACAAAACAAGACACGACTACGGTATTATAGTTGCATTACACACACACATTACATTTATTAATATGAATATGAATATGCATAACTCTTTTCTACATTATTGCAGCAGTAAGTAATTTTGCTTGTTTTACGCTCCTATATAGCCCAGCAACCTTGCCTTCTTGCTCTTAACTAATACTCATTAAGAGACTTTTACACGCCCTTTTGAGAGAGAGAGATATAGAGAGAGAAGGAACAAGGCAAAAGGATAAAAAAAATAACTAACACAGCCTAATTTCTCAAATGGGCCACATGAAAAACGAGGAATATGAGGAGTCAACTTTCAGGGAACTCCTCTTGTCATGCATACTAAATAAGCGAAGTAACGACCATCATGAAACATACTTTGCGTGATAGTAAAGTTACATAATAAACCAACAAACATGTTATTGCACAGCTACCGCAAAAAAAAAGACAAAAAGAAGTATGAAATCTTACTGAAATGAGCAAGGTAAGAAGAAGAAAAACAGTTGTTTTCTGCTTCATGTAGACATTCAATACATTCCTCCTTATTCTTTATATCGAAAAAATTTCAATCATTAAAATCCTCTAGGTCTCGTCTCGTCTCTCAATTCTTCTTTACCAAAGTTTCTCTACCAAGTTATTGGTTCACATTTCCTTTTCAGAAAGAGATATCCCTGTATTAAGCTTCATTAAAGTTTAGTCTTGTACTTAAACTGCACTCCTTTTTGATGATGCTCATGTTCTTGTTCTTCTTTTCCTCTTCTTCTTGTTGCATGTAGCTGGTCAAGGCTGCCGTAAAAAATGAAGACCTTTACCTTTTCCATTACACAAACTTTTACACACATTTTGTTTGCTTGTATGCCATAAGACCAAGACATTAATGTATTGCTTAAAACAACGCAACCAAACCATATATATAAAACTAGTAAGTAAAGTGGATGGGTGAAACTGGTCCCGTCCGATTGGAAAATTGCGAGCTCAATCTTCCTCAAGTTCTTACTTACATGCGTGATTTAATAGGTGCAAGGAGTAGAGAGCTCGTTTTTCTCGAAACCGAAATATTATGCAGGAAAAACGGATGATGATGACGATGATGACGGGTAAGAAAACTAGCGTTATTCAGTCAGTAAGATGAAAAACAAGTTTTTGGATGTTCTATACACACTACACACGTAGCATGCATACCGTTTTTGTATATATTTATATACCCTTTTGTTACTCTTCATTTAACTTCATTTTTGCTATTGTTACTCATTTGCCTTTTCTTCGTCTTTATTAGACATATTAGTTTGAAACGGATGAAACTCAGCTCAGTTGCAGTTTGCTGCGCAACTTACTCGATTGAGGAGTATAATGTATAGAGCGTTCGTCATCAGTCATGATATGATCATCATGATCATCTTTCCTGCTTTCCTTTCTAGCTCTGCTTCTCTGTATAAAATACCAGCCAGAGCCAGTGTCGATCCTCCGAACTTTGAAGAAGAGAGAAAAGCTTTTGTAACTTTTTGAACTGCAAAAACTGCACTACAATATATTAGCCAGCAACGGCAGCAACCAGTCAGTCAACAGTCATCCCACATGTGCTTTTGTCTTTTCCTTTTTATGTGCTCAACTTTTTTTGTGCTGTTCACTCACTCACACATACATTTCATACTATGTCTTGTTGAATTCGTAACGGTAAACTTGTCTCGAAGAAGAAGCAAATATCATCCTGCTAATTCTATTTCTTTTTTCATTATCTTCCCTTTCTTATATTATCAATTACTAGCATTTCATGCATGCATTACATATTATACATCTGTTCTCTTCTCTACCTCTCGTCATCGACAGCATTACACTGACTGACATCTCAAAAAAAGGAGTCTTTTCTGGTGTATTGACAATAGTCAATTTGCTTTCTTTTCAGCAAACGTCTATTTTTTCTTACCTTCACATCACACATCAAAGTTTTAGTTTTGAATGTTGTTGTATTACTCAAGAGGAACCAAATAGCAAACGTGACGTAACAAAGGGAATGCAAATTTATACAAGATGCCAATTTTCTGCAACCATCATCATCAGAAATCAAGCTTCATCGTCATCATCATTCGCTCTTGATCGTATATAGCGTGTATTGAATTTTGAAGGCGAAATAAAAAGAATACAAATTTAAATGGCAAGGGATCTATCTAACGTTTGTGTGGAGATCTCAAATCTCGACTTTGACTTGACTCGACTAGCTCTTTGTTACGTAACAAGAGAATGAGAGAAGCTAATAATACAACTGGGGAATCTTTTTATTGTTATCCCATTATTTCTACACATTCGCATTCCGTCACAGAGGACACGTACAAAGAAGAAAACACAGCAAAAACGTAGACAAGAGAGCAGCTATAAAACGCAGCATGGAACTCAATAAAAGGCTTGAGGGCCACCTTTCATTGTCTATGAGTCGGTCCAATGAGTTTTAGCAATAAAGCAAAGCATCATGATCATCATCACTGCCAATATATGTACATGGCAATGACTTGGCAGTCAATAAATGATGTGATATTGTGATGTAAAGGTAAGAAGGTAAAGGTAATAAGGATGAATCTGCACATTTCAGGCATAAATATACTTAACTTTTATATATATATATTCTCCTGTTTTGCAGCTTTGCTCCGATTCATCTTCTTGCTCATTCAGGTACCACCGGATTTTTCTTCTCGGATGTTGGATCTAGTTAATAATACGAAAGCCGTTTTTATATAATAAGAAGTACACATTTTTTTGCGTGTGACAAAACCCGAATCTGCATAAAAAGGAGGAAGAGGTAGTTTCACAGCTTCAATAGCAACAGTATTCCCGTGATGGTGTGATGATGTTGATGATGACGATGATAGTGATATGTCGTTAGTAAACTATTTCTTGTGTTTTCCTTGTTTTAGTAAGCAAACCATGTAATGTGTGTCTTATATACGCAAGAACAGAAACCCGTTTAAGGATCTTGATTACAAAGAACAAAAATGCTTTGATGCTACTATTATAATATTATATTCCCTTATCCCGTATCCAATCATGCAGGGCAGGGTAAATGGTATATAGGTATATTGGGTGTATAATACATATAAAGAAGTTCATGAAGAAAAGGAATAGCGCATTTATCGGCGAAAACGTCAACTCAACTCTATTTAGTTGAATGAGTTACGCTTTTGAAAAAATGGAGGAATCCGTGTGAAAATGATATTGAAATATTTTTTTTTTGATGATAATGTTTTCTGTGCGTCTGATAAAAATAACATGATGAATGTAGTGTACGACTGAGTTTCGTTATCAATAGGAGGACTTGTAAAACTTGGCTCATTTCACCTGCTAATCAGCGATGGGTTATATTTATATATACATACATATACATTTGCCTACACGTGCATCTCAATTACCCACTATTTTTTTACGATCACTTCTTTTCTTTCTGTTCGTTTAGCATATATAATACACAAGACAAGTCACAGCTTATATTTAGGTTTAAACGGTATCCTATTTTGCATTTAGTAACTTAATGACTCCTTTTTTCCTTTCTTTAATACCTAAAAAATGATGTTCATGTTCATTATGAATGTTGTATGATGATAATATGAGCCGATTGAAAAATGCACACGGTAATTTTCTTTGAAAGAAAAACATACATATATTATTATGAAGATATACGTAATGTGGCATATATTATTCAAACAGCTTTAGACGTTTTTTTTGCAAAACGGACTTTTCAATCAGATCAAAGAACTTATAGTGTGGAGACAGACTTTTGTAGGTATTAGGTAGACATGTAGAACATTGGTAAAAGATATGGGCTATTGATTTCCCTTAATACAAACATGTTTGTATAGGATACACAAAGCATATTATTTAAATTGGATTATTAGCTAATTGGGATCACTCTTTTCAGCCCTTTTCACATCAGATTTACTTTTACAAAAAGAAGTAAATCACCTTCATCCTCCCCCAACAAACCTCTTTTGTAGGATTAAGTTAAGTGTGGTTTTATTAGAGAAAATTACTCTTGCATGTAAAACAATGTTGTTTTCAGTAGCTCAGGTTAAAATAATATGTGTGTATCATGTCTCTTTTCTCTAACGGTTTTCAATAATCGTTTCATTTTTCCTACGTATATATAAAAACCTAGATATAAGTAGAATATGCACGCATGTTTGTCGATGTATTTTTTGAATGAAAAAAGAAAAAGAATCACAGGTAGTCAAGTCAAGTCAATGTCGATGAAAATTGAATGAGAGAGAATTATCCTTATAAAGACCAAGTTTAGCTTAAACTGTTGTTGTTGATTTAGTTATTTGACTTTATAGTTAAGAGCGAACAATAAGAAAATGCTTGAATGCACGCAAGCTGCTGAAAATACAGGAGCAAAAATGTAAAGACGAAAAACAAACGGTACGTCACACAACACACGAGAAGTCATATCATCAGCAGTTCTAATATAACCACACCACTTATATGCATATATACCCCACCAAAACAGTCTTATGGGATCCTATTGGGGCTCGCTTATAGGAAACCTGTGTAAGAAACGCGCAACTTTTCTTACACAGTAGTCCTATAGGAGC
>JAANSM010003963.1:0-12026 GCA_036850725.1 Orchesella villosa | reverse complement strand
TCTGTTGGATTCTAACTCTTCTACTTCAGTGGTAACCACCCCTTCTATTCCCATAAAACCTACTTCTTTCCCTGGCTCTACTACGGACGAACCCGCAGCTATTAATTTGACCAAACCAGAAGCTCCGGCTTCGGCACAACACAAATCTACAGCTCTGGCTAAATCAAATGCTATTACTTCGACCAAACGCGCAACTATCCCGATGGCCGGCCCCACAACTACTTCTTCAGTTGACGCTACTCTTGCCACTCCATGTAAACCTGTCTCGGGAGAGGCAAAATCAGTAGAGTTTCCTCAAATTGCGGATGCCCCTTCAACAGAATCTTGGAAAGCAATAAAAAAGCAAGTAAAGAAAACAAAGAATAACGTGGTAAATGCTAAACCCAAACGGAATTATCGTGGGTTTGTGCTTATCCCTGCTGCACGTCTTCCTCTCATTCCTGATAATAGCAGTTATGACGAGAATCAGTTATGGACAACTAGGCGACAATCACCTAGCCAGTGATGCCATGCCAGAGAGATTTTGATCATCATCGCATTGAAATTGAACCTTATCATGGATTAAGTAGGTTCACCCTTTGATGCGGCTGGTGCTAAGTTAGTTTTTTTTCTTATACTACATTTCTTTTTGAATTATAATTATTGATTGTTTGTCATAAGTAATAGGAATGATGTGCTACGAATATGATTAATTTGTATATGGGTATGATGTATAAGGAGGATGGAATTGATGGATGTTGATGTTACCTATACATTACTAACATAAATTTTCAGTTTGGTATTGACATGATGAAATAAACGCTTAAAATATATCTACGTTTATTAGTTTTTTGATTTAATCGTATAGCATGATATTCTTTTTCATCTAACTTTTAGCGTTGAAAACCCCCAGATTAAACGAATCATTAGTCAGCTTCATAGAATAGGAATTGAAGTTTTTCATAAGAACTTTTTATTTCTTACTTAATGAAATGCATTTGGTTAAACATTTTCAAAAGGGTCAAAACAGTCAAAACGATTATGGTAGAAAATTAATTAGATACATATCACAACTACTTCCAAAATCACTGTTTATAGGAAAGTTTCGGGACTCGGGGTAGTTTGATATATATACAACGACTATAAATTGTGCATATATATACATATACACACCTAAACTTATATATATGTATGAAACTTCAATGTTGTTCATTTCAAAGGTCATTACATGACCTTGACCTTTGGGTATTTAAGGGACGATTTTCTTGACTTGCTATTCATTCTCTTCGAAGTTTTTCTGGACAAAAGTTCTGTTCTCTGTGATTATCCACTCTTTGCAGATTGTTTACTTGTGAAAAACGTTTATTTCTGGAAACATTCGAATAGGAAACTTTATATTTTGGGAACATTAAGATTTAACATAGGAAGTATTAAAATTGGGAAAGTCGGTTCTCATTTTTTGAAACTTTCAACTTCAACTTAGAAGAAGAAACTTCGACCATCAAGTCAAAATGGAAACTTTTGAAAACCATGGCTTGGACATAACTCTCCGGGAAAATTTCTTACGTTCAACTTTTTCAATTAAGAGGTATGTCATTTCAAACATTTATTTTCTGATCAATAATTTTTTTCATTTTTATTCTTGCTAAAACTTATTTTCCAATATTCTTGTACAGTGTATTTAAGCCACCCACCCTCGATGACTTCGTGGGAGACTTGCCCGTTTTCCCTTGGTGTGACGTCGGAGAAACCAGCTCAAAGCCGCTTTCATTTTTGGAGCCACTTTTCATGGAATCCAACCTAAAATTGGGGATGATGACACCTACATCCAGCCTCGAAGAAATGGAGGATCCAATTTCAACCAATCTTCCTGGAAATAGGTTGGCTGGCCCCAAAAATGGAATTCCTTTGTACATAGACTTCTTTCTTCAGAGGTGGCAATTTGCCTGCCGGGCTACGAAGTATGGTTGCAACGTAATGGGCACTATGGATCAACTTCGGTCCCATGAAACGACTGAATGCATTTACAGGTAATAATAATTATGTATTTTTTGTGGACTTGTTTCTTTAATTTGAAATAGTTTTCAACAAAAAAACAGTTTCTAATTTTTGTATTTAATTGTTCGTAGAAAACTGTTCATGTGTCACAATCCAAGCATGAAAGACGAGACTTCTGGAACACTTTGCGAAGCAATTCATAACTCGTACAAAGGGCTAGTCCATCATTTGGAGGAACATGGTATACAGTATCAACACCTTGTTGAAAGTACTCACACCCTTGAATTTAAGGATTTTGACGATTTAACCGATCAGTGTAAGTTTTAATTATAATGTAATTTTATATCAAGTTTATATTTAATATTTAACTAGTTTGAAGGAAAATTGCTTAATGCTATTATATTTTGTTATATAGGGGTCGCTGTTGAAAGCAGACTTATGGACTATCCACATAAAAGATTTTGTCTTCTAATGATTTGCGAAAACAAGACACATGTTAGGATACTGCTTCGAGAAATTACTCTGGATAAAAATCCCTTTCGTCTACCTCTGCCATTCTACAAGGTAACTGTTGCAGCACGAGAATCTTCCGTAAGTATCCCAATATTTTTGAAGCACATATTTAATGTTGATTGGATAGGTTCATATTGATTAGATGCAATAATCCTATTTTTTTTCATTTCAGAAAGGTCAATACAGCTGCAGTACAAACATACTTTCGTACAGTGAGAAGGACGTTACTGATGATGACTGTGGCGGATTCGAGATTAATAAGAATTTCCTTCGACGGACCGGTGAGTATAAGGATGATGGGAGCATACTTTTCAATGTCACCTTCAACTTTCAAGACGACTCCGTCCAACCAGTTTCCTCGGCATCTTACTCGACTGGGGATTGTATCGTAAGGATCGATGATGATGTCGGGTCATGTTCTCCTGCCTTGGAAAATGTAAGTTCATCCATTACTCTGGCGAGCAACGAACATTTGGGGCAATCTAACTCTGGTGGATGTAAGGTTACAAATCGAAAGAATTCTCTGGACGTTCATCCCGATAAACTGGGGAAATGTGAGACATCCCAACACGACGCTGCAAAAAAGGAAGAATCCAATCCTCAAGGGTATGAAGGCACCAACCTGACAAGTTCCCGTGATGGTGTTCATTCCTATGACATGGGGAATCCAAATGAAGCCAAAACACGCCTTGATATTAACGGAGTTTGGAACAAAGTTGAAAATAAAATCTTTAAGGAAGAATTCAAGACAGGTGGGATCAAAGCTGATAAACAGGAAAACTTTTATGACAACTTTAATAAAATTGAAGACATGTGGAAGTACAGCCCAACTGAAACAGTCCAAGATGCCAAGAAGGTTACTAGTATTGCTGGAATCCAATCTGACGCTATTCCTGGAACATCCGGTCTAACCGATTTTAATATTTTTAGTAATGCAGGGATACCACCACCAGCCATTGGCCGTGCTAAGTATGATCAACAGAAGAAAGATATTTTGAATTCTACAATTACTTCATATATGCAAGGGTAAGAATGTCCACATTTTGAATATTAGACGACATTATATAAATATTTTCTTACAATTTACATGTTACAAGTTATTAATTGCTGTGTTTGTCTTTTATTTACAGGAGGGTGAACCGAAAATGCATCATTGAGAATAGCAATAGCTCATCCCAGTAAATTTATCTGGATGGAACACCTTTATTTCAATCGGAAGTGTAGTTAGAGCGACTTTGTTCTTTGATTAGCATCCTGTACTATTCATTTATATAGTAAGATTTAGTTTTTTTATCATGTAAAGTACCAAGTGTCATTAGACTGGAAGTACATTCAATTATAATAAAAGTAGGATGGTAGATAATATTTAGACATGATTAATGAAAAGTTTATCTTTTCCTTGTTATTCATAATGTACTTGTTCTGTATCAGAAGTCTATATTAGTTAGCAAGTGATCACCTTAAAACATTTTGAAGGACATAATCATGTACAATGTTGAACTTGTTTTGGATATTTTTTAGTTGAACTTTTAGAGCAAAGGTTATGTTGTTTCGATGCGATTAATAAATTATTATACAGTATTACTAATGATCCTGTAAGAAAAACTCAATTCTGTCTCGCAACACTTTGTATCATTTTTATCTTAAGTATGCCCAGCACCAAGCTTTTACTTTTAACCAACAAAATTGCATTTTTTATTGATGTCTCGTCTCGTCTGTCTGGGTTTCTGGTNTTTTACTTTTAACCAACAAAATTGCATTTTTTATTGATGTCTCGTCTCGTCTGTCTGGGTTTCTGTAAGACAGACTCTTCAGGATGTATAAGTTCACTTCATGTCAATCATATCTCCGACCGCTATTGACCATGTCCAGTTGGAGCTGCATCACACTTTGTGTGAGTGAGTCACATCAAACATTGCCCCTACTTTTCACTTTCAATGCAACAATATATGTCGCACCATAGTTAGTTTGTGTTACATAATAAAAATAAGACTGGCAGTTGACTGTCTGGAGAAGATAAAGTCTTGTTCAATTATTGACTATGATCATGATCACAGCCACAAAATAGTATAAACAGGCTATTTAATGTGGTACTTTTATGCAACCAAACCAAAACGAAGTAGCGCAAGAAAGATAAGCGTTGTATGCACAAATGCAAAAAAAAATATGTGAATAACAAAATTAAGCAGTTAGCAAATATTTTGATAAACAGGGCGAAACATTACATTTGCATAAAATGTATACATTTTGTCTGGTACATAATTATATATTTCACAATCGAAAGCATACAGTATAATAATATGGTTTGACGTAAAAAAAAAGATGAATATGTGACTTGAAGAAAATCCATTAAAAAGTTGAGAGATAAAGAAAATCACCAGTAATTGCTTTGTAAATATTTTTCTGCACAGTATTACTTTCAAAAAATGGGGAAAAGACGAAGCTTAAAGGTTGATGACTATGTCTGCTCATCTCCACACCATTTTACTTGCATTTCATGTTGATGAGAAGTTGACCCAGACGTAATCTTTATGTGACACAAGAAAAACAGGCGAAAAAATGTAGTTCACTTGCACTCTTTTTCCCATAAAACGTCGCGTTTGGGGGTCATTTATCAAAATGGAGTGTTTTTTGAAAGCGGAAGCGACTCTTTTAACCTGCTAAAATTCCATAAAAAGAAGTTGGCATGCATCTGGTGTGTGGACTTTGAGAGGAAATGGAGAAGGAAGGATTCAGGAGATGAAAAACTAAGCGCTCATCCAATAAATCCAGATTACGATGAGTGGCACTTCCAAAAAGGTTTCTTTATTTCCTGCATGTATGTGCAGCATCTTTGAAAGTTTGAAGGATTATTGCTGCAAACAAACCATCAGTAGTGTAGAATTCGTTGCTTTTGTCTTTCCAAATAAAATACTTCCTAGAAAAAGAGTAAATTTACAGGGACGCTGCGGAAATATGCACTGAGTTTTGCTGTAAAATAAAGAAGGAAGTAGCAAGTTCGATTCTGCAAGATATTGCTAAATTCTCATCCACCAATTCGCAATAGGAAGGATGCTACACGCTCTTTGATTCTACACTCAAAATCATAAGCATTTGTCGCCGTCACCACAAAAAAAATGCAAACGTTCTTTAATGGAAAAACAACTAAAAGCAACAAAACTCGTTACACACTTATTTTCTCCTGCTTCTTTTTATTTTCCATCACCTCGGTTCGTCTTCTATGTCACATTCACATGCCAGTGTGCTGATACTATTTACCCGAAAATGTTTTCTGCTTTTTATGAGCGAGAGCCTGCTGTATCACACACTCGAATGGAACGAAATCTCCAGGCATTCTTTTGTCTCGTAAAAAAGCATTGAAATAAGTACAACAAAACATAACGAAACAAACATCTTTCAAGCCCATTTTCCTATGTGCAAAATACTTCAATAATAGCAAAACTACCTATGATTATGTACCTACATTCTGTTTCTAGAGCAAAAGAACTGGCATTATGCTCAAACGACATGTATTTCTTTCGGCGGAACTCAAAAACAACTTGGAGAATTTTTATGAGGAAATGTTCTCTCAACCGTACAACACGACGGTTGGCAGTAGTAAAAAAAAGTAGTACTACTGTGCTACTATTTCTCTTGGAAATTGGAAGTTTGGAACGAAAAGCTATAAAAAAAAAGCTGGGTAATGATTTTCTTTCTTGGTTTCTATTCACCATCATGGAAACGATCGGTAAAGTAGGATTTCGGAATAGTATTGCAGACCTACGACAACCATATGGGGCGTAGTGTAATCCTAAATCTTAAATGTATTGTAGTTTGTAGTAATCGTAAAAGGGATTTTGTCAGACGTGCAGTCTCAACATGCCCCATGCTAAATTCTTGTTGAAGCAGACACGGCAGCATTCTACATTGCATTCATGCTTATATACTTATTATTTCCATATATGTACGCGAAATGAGTGGTATATATAGTCAATATGGTCATTGTGACACAGAGAGAAAAGTGCATTGACATCCATAAGAGAAATTACAGACAAGGAAAAAATACATGATTAGGATGTGCATTGATACCAGAAGACGAACTAAGTTGAGAGGTAAAGTAAGTTAGTTAAATATGAACTGTAAGTTTCACAGAATGTATAGGACTCACGCCACAGCCACAAGAAGCAGTTCCTTTTTTGTATGCTTACATTTTGCCAACATGTATGAGAGGATTCATACAGGTGCAATGAAGTAATTAAAGGATATATCATGTTTTTTATTACATTTGTGAACATGAGTGAAAATAATTGCCACTTTTAAGTAACATTTGGAAAAAAATTGAACAGTAGCTTTGCACTGTAATTGTTAATATGGCATTTTGTTAGCTTGATGCATTTAATCCATGTTTTGGCCACGCTTTTATTGCAAAAATACAAATTTGCATTCTGAGCGTGGAAAGTGTGGTTTTTGTAATAAAGATATATGTAATATGTATACTTATTTGTGGGGGATATAGTAATATGCTTGTTTTAAAAGCGTGAAGTAAAGTTTCACAGATTTGTAATGCAACACGCCATTTTGCGGACAAAGTTTTGTACAGGAAGAGCTCACGCGGAGCTATTAATTGCTACATAAAAGTACGCAATAAAAGAAAATATTTGTAATTCTGACCATTTTACCTCTCTCTCCCAGTTCCATAAATATTTTGTAATGTAATGTAATAAGCTCATTTGATTTTTTCATGTTACCTTGTTCAAGATAAGAATGTAAGATTATATAGCTTTTTTATGAACTGGAAACTTGAAACTTTTCTGTGTGGGATTTTATTACTCTTTCAATGCAATACAAAATGCAATGTATGCGTAAATGCACCCTTGTAAAACAAAATATATATATATGACATGCATTGCATGTATACATTTTAAGTGGACTTATCTTTCAAAAAATGCTTGAGTTAGGTCATTGGTCATTAGATTTCTACTTTGCCATTTTGTCAATCATCCCAAAAGAGGAAGTGGTGAAATATATTTTGGACAGTTTTTGTTTAAGAAATTTCTTCATGCATTTTTTTAAAGTGGAGGATAAGACGATAAGGTTGACTGGTAAAGAGGCATATAAATGTCATTGTATTCTTCAAGCGAACAATCTGTGCATCTCTGTTTTAACGGATTGTAACTTATAAATTTTGGTTAAAGATTAGGTTGTACGATATAGCAGAAGCCAGAGAAGCTACACGCTTTTCCGTCTTCATTCAATCCTTAAGAAGGAAACAAACGTTAAAAATTTGTAATTTAATTCTAGCTTAGATAACTGTTACTCATTCGAAAGATTCAAAACTTTTTAATCAGAAAGCTTTTTTCCAAATATTTCCTTATAAGCACAATATAGAACAATGCACACACATTTGGGCATATGGTTGAGTAACCATTTGTTCTTCTTAGCTTATTTATATCATTATGTTTAATATTTCAGATGAAAAGTACACATATACATACATATCACTACAGTTTTATATCCATTTCACCTCTGCCAATTGAATTGAAAAAATAATGAGCCCAAAAGGCAAGTCAAAGGGAATTAAGCCAAACATGTTCATTCTATATTGTTCATTATAAAACTTTACAACTGTTCTTTTTACTCCTTCATAAATCATTTTCCCTACACTTTATACTATCACTAAACTATCTAGTTCAGCAACTTATGAGTAAATTATGTACATAGTTTCCTTCCTTGTCTCATAAGTAGCGAGACAAAGACTGTCAAATCAAAGCCAGAAATGCACATTTGAATTATAAGGAATTGAATCAACAAACGCTTCGGAAAGCAACGAGAGAGTTAGTTTAGTACGTCAATGTAAAAGTGTGTGTAATTACATACCCACCACACCACCACCACCCACCCTTGAGCTCCAGTGCTTTTCCCATTGATAATACGCATTAATAAGTGCGATGCACTTTACAAATATTAAAATGCAACGTATAGTCTTTAACCCTGCTACTTTCCTCAACACTTTGCTTTGGATTACCATAAACCGGTAGGGTAGGTTAGCAATTTTCTCCACAGGTATGGCCAAAGAGTGAAAAATGCTTATCAACGCAATGCAGACTAATATGCTTCTTGATAAGATCAAGCTTAAAGCTCTGCCAAAATCTCTGCTTTGCAAGGAATTCATGCATAACGCGTACCATCTTGACCTGGCAATTACAAGGTACTTACACTGTTTCATCTTTCAATAGGTTCCTTCTTAAAAATGATTTGTGTTTCTACTTCTAGTCGGATCAAAATATTTGTGTTTTAATGGGGCGTCGGAGAAGTTAGTGATTGTTAGTGTGAAGATTATTAGGTTTTAACTTGCTCACCGTGTATGAACATGTAGATCTTCATAGAAATTATTATGCAATGCTCATGCATACAATCTTTATCTGATTTGCGGGCATGTAGAATGCAGACGATAAAAATGTTACAAATGCTCAAGATGATGGGAATCGCTTTTCACAATTGCTGGTAGGTGTGTGCACTGTGCACATAAGAAAAAGTATTTTATTCCATAAAACATAACCATTGAACACTGTAATCATATGATCATCGTGATTATAATACTTGGCTTATACGCCAGAGATCCTCTTTTATTTCAATTTCCGTTTCTGAAGTTCTTCGGTCTTCAAATTATTTTCGAATTATGATTGGATTTGAAGTACTTAAACTTGCTTGGTTGAGTTGCGATTTTGGGATCGTTGAGGATCAGAGTATGTGCATAAAATACAAAATCACCTTAAAACACACTGCTCGTTACAAAATATAATGCAGAAATGATTGCTCTCTTGGTGTGTTGTCCTCTGCCAAAGATATATGAATCTACATTGTCGAATTCACTGCACTTTACTATAGTTATATGAGTCTAATTTTTTTGGACCACACAAAAGTCTTGTAATTAAAGTGAAGTGTAATTAATTCTAAAGAAGGAATTAACTATTTTCAAGTGATAATTACTGTTAAGTAATTACAAAGTACGACAGTGTTAAATGTTATGAACGTTTTCAATTGATTGCAAGTTAATAAATTAGATTGACACAAAGGAACTGATATATTTTACACAAATGAGAAAAACAATACAGTTTTCACCTGTAACGTGCACTTGTGCCGTGTGTACCTACTGCAAAGAAAGGTTCAATTTTTCTCTCATGAAAATGTGGGCAATGTGAGCCTAACTTCGAGCAATCTTTCAATATGGAAGTCAAAATGTATTCAAATTGCAAAATTTTAATAAAAATACATAATACCTACTTAAGCACAAAGGAGGCGTTTCACAAAGTACATAATTTCCTTGTTTATGCACCATCGTGTCAATGTGTCCTTCGTAAATCATCTCAACAAGATTAAATTTACATTACTTGCATTTCATGAACTTGAACAAAGCATGAGTAAGCAAAACTTAGATTAGATTAATCAAATGTAAGACGGAGAGAACCCTTGATGCAAAAAAATACATTAATCTCACAATCATTTGATAACAAGACATTAGTGCATTTTTTGGTTTATCAAACAAGATGAAGATGATATAGCATAAGCATTTTTATATATCAACTAATTTAGCACGCAATCATAGCATGAAAAGTGATTTGTGCTTGTAATTCACAATTTTCACTATAAATTGATGCCGTTTTTGCTTAGCATAAATTAGCTTTTATTAGACTTCCCCGACCCGACCAAATGAAAAGGAACATAAAAAGTTGTTTCTACCAAACAATAAATTGTAACCTAACAAAGCGTCGAAACTGAGAATGCTACTGTTTTGCTTATTTAACCCTTAAAATCTATTAGTTTACTTATGCAGAATGATACTTTAATTACGAGCTAAGAGCTTCTCTCACTTGTACCTTCTTCATATACAATTATTAAGTATTTTTAGTCTAGTAAAAGATATGTGTAGCTATACTATACGCATACGCTATATAGGAAGGAAAATGTAAGCTTAAACCTGAAGTTTATAAAAAAAGTTAAAATATAGCTAATGAGTTTTTTTAATAACTCCGCCCCCTCTCATATATAACTCAACATATCTACCCGATTTTTTATACTCCTATTAAATTACATTATTTGAGCGTGATAATCACAATCTACACGTACTTTCCTGTAGTGTAGGTACCTTGAAAAAAGGAAAAGAAAAGAGGTAACACATACTACTACTAAATACTTAAACATTCTTTCTCAAGTCAGTTTTGATTCCCTTTTTGTTTTCCAATTCGATGAGTCTCAAGTGGAAGCAAGTGGAAAAATATGATGCATATAAATGAGCAATTATATTATCACACTTGCTTGGTGTGCACTAATTAGCATATGTACCTTCGTACGTACGTAATTCAATGGGCTTGAGTGAGTCAGATAAAATAATGATTACTAATAAGTTTATTCTTTACACTAATTAACAGGACTCTTGGGGTTCGCTTTAGTTCGCACTTAGAACATTGAAATATTCGCTGTATGCTAATGCTAAACTATACGCCTCTTTGAAATTTGCTTCCCCTTTTCTCGTTACATTGCATTGCATTCTTGGGTACGTATAACACGACTTGGGGGTTCTTTACCCCATAAATAACATGAAGGTTTGCTTTCACCAGAGCTCCTTTTTCGTAGGTTGCCAATCCGAAGAATAGCGGCAGAAATCTAAGCACTAATGAACGAAATATATGACCATATTAGTTTGCACCAGATGCTTGAAGAGAAGCAATAGAAGTATGCTAACTAGGAAAATCGTAAAAGTTAACAATAACGGAAGAAAAATGGAGACAAAGTCATAAAATTGATTTTTAGAAACAGTCAAGTACTTTTTTGTCTTGTTCCCTTACGGTTGAACTCTTTGTTGCCCTTCCCTTTGTCGCTCATCATGACTGATATCGCTGTTCGTTAACGGAAGAAAAATGGAGACAAAGTCATAAAATTGATTTTTAGAAACAGTCAAGTACTTTTTTGTCTTGTTCCCTTACGGTTGAACTCTTTGTTGCCCTTCCCTTTGTCGCTCATCATAACTGATAGCGCTGTTCGCTTTCTTAAAACAAATATAAACGTATGTAGTAAATATGTGTGTGTGTGTGACTTACAATAATATAATGTTTCAGTTGGGTTAGAGTTGGAGAGAAAGGAAAACAAAATTTATTCTTTTAGAAATTTGCCCCAAAAAAGTTTATAATTGGACAAGGTTACGACTACACCGCGACTCTATTCATGATTTCCTAGTCTCCTTCTCTTTACGCTTCATTGAAAATTGGCTTTGGCCACTGAAATATATTGTATTTTTTCGCAAAGACACAACCTTTTTCTACTCTTTTGAAACGCCACAATAATAGAGAAGTTTCCTTTTTCAACTTTAAAGTTGGGATTGAAAAAAAAACGGTTAAATTGCCAAACATGCACATGCTGTGGTTTTTTAAATTACTCTTTCAAGGAAGGCTATATACATATATTGTACACGGAAAATTTTGACTGTGTAGACAAGATTGTTAAGCGGTCATCCAAAACGCAATTGGTTTTTTGAGAATGCTCATCCTCCCGTGCAATAT
>JAANSM010003962.1:0-12027 GCA_036850725.1 Orchesella villosa | reverse complement strand
GGAAATTTAAAGAAATTTTGACTGTGATTTTGTGAAAAATCTCCCGTTGTTTGAAATTGTTCATGATCTACATTTATAACTTGATGATTTTGATGCGAGCTTGTGATAATCCGCATCAGAATCAGGAGAATCATTGTGAGGTGCCATTTTAAAGAAGAAGAAATAAAGGAGACGAAGATAAAAGTTTCAAGTTGTTGTGAAAGTTTTTGAGAGAATAATATGATAGACGTGATAGACCCTTCATCTCCCAACAAGTATGGTGTCGTTGCCCCCGACACGGCGGAGGAGCCGGACGCTTCAACAACTCCAACGGCTGCCAGCGCCGGTGTTGGGGTAACTTCAGCATCATCCGCGGTGAGCACGAGAACAAGGAGGAATAGGGTTCTTACAACCTCCTCCTCAACCAACTCTTCTTCCTCTTCTGCCTCCCTCCGGGCGAGGGGAAGGGGGTTGTCTACTTCCTGCTTAGATTTTGAAGATGATGATGATGTCACTAATGCCAACTTGGATGATGAGGAAGAAGATGAGGAGGATGATGAAGAGGAAGATGATGAGGAAAACGGCCAGTCCACAATGTACCAAAGTCATGGAAGCCCACTAAAAGCCAGTTTACTGGATTATGTTTTGAGTGAAGTGGCAAATAATGCGATGATGAGTGGGTCAAATGATGAGTCCACCGCTATGGAATTTGATAAGCCGCAGCCACGTAGAAGAAAGTATGCATTCAACCCGGAGGAGCCTGATGTGCCTCCCCACTTGAGTGAGTATTATGAGCGGGATGTGATTGCAGTGTTAAACCGGTGTGACCCTGGTTGGGGTCGTTGTTACAGTTGTGGCTACCCTCCGCAAACATCTTCAAATGCTGAAGAGCAACAACAGCAGGTCGTGGGCCAAGTTACTTTGGCTTCTGGGGGAGGAATCGGACATTCGCTCACGGATGGCCAGGATGATGAAACATTTTGGAATTATTACAATTATAAGAGCGACTACCGGACTTTTGGTGTTGAGAATCAGCAGCATCTGAATCACATTCAGGCTCTTGGTTTTCATGATAATAGTAATAGTGGTGGTGGTGGTTACAGTTTTCATCAAAATCAACATCAAAATCATCATCATCATCAGTATCATAGTGAGCCGTCGTCACCTTGGATGGCTGGAGGTGGTAGTGGTGGGGCTCCTTGGTCCAATGTTTTTGGGATGGATAGCGCCAGCTACTTTCCCGATCAGAGGATGAGATACAATAGTGAAGGAGGGAATACGAATGCTAGTGATCTCGAGAATTGTGGAGGAGGAGGAGGGGATGGAGGTGTCCCTGTTAAGATGGAGGATGAAGAAGTATTCACTTTTGATGTAAGTTTTTAGAGAGTTGAGAGAGCATTAGAGAAAGGTAGATTTTTATGGCTGAATCAGCATTGCGGATAGAGGACGAGGATGCAGTGGTTTCCTTTCTTTCTATTGATTATTGATTGGTGGTGGTGGTGCTCCTTGGTCCAATGTTTTTGGGATGGATAGCGCCAGCTACTTTCCCGATCAGAGGATGAGATACAATAGTGAAGGAGGGAATACGAATGCTAGTGATCTCGACAATTGTGGAGGAGGAGGGGATGGAGGTATCCCTGTTAAGATGGAGGATGAAGAAGTATTCACTTTTGATGTAAGTTTTTAGATAGTTGAAAGTTGAGAGAGTATTAGAGAAAGGTAGATTTTTATGGCTGAATCAGCATTGCGGATAGAGGACGAGGATGCAGTGGTTTCCTTTCTTTCTATTGATTATTGGTGCTAAGAGGCTAAGAGGACTCTTACATATTATGCAAAAAATTCCATGAAAAAAAGGGAAAAGTCAAGTTGATTTTGAGTGGGTTCTCTTCTCTTGGTCCCCATCCAATTTTGCTGATAGCATCTCTAAATGTCAAAGGACTCCTTCTTGCCCTATCAAAAGTGGAGTTGAGAATGTTGGAATGAGAATTTAGAATGTTCCAGGGAAATTGGTGATTAGGGACAAGTAAAGTCTTAAGGTTGTCCGCTTTGCATTTTTATATAACAATATTTCTCTTCAACTTTTTGGTATTTTTTTGGTTGGATGGAAATGCAATGGCAATTAATAGGTGATAAGAGTCATTGAGACATTGAGTTTTACTTTATTTTAATTGTATGGTCAATGGTTGTTTAGTGGGGTGAGCGATGCAGCTTCAAGCTTATCGATTGAGGTTATCCTTGTAACACAATGTAGAAGTCACAGTCTGCGAGTCGTCGGAGCTCATCGTTCCTTTTAATCAGCTTGTGCAAACATCACATAGAATAAAAGCTGAATCTTATTTCTTATTTGTATTTCGAGTTTGCGTCAATTGCTTATTGCTTCCATTTTATATTGAATCTTTATCGCTGTCTTTGTATCGTATCATTTGAGCACTCACAATGGAGAGTGACTCTACCGTCGCTGAGGTGAGACTGCACATGCTCTCCCTGCTCAAACTCAAAGGATATGCTTGTTTTATTGAATGTTGAAGGTTTCCTTTCGTCTTTCGTGTTTGCATTGATGATAAGCGACTTTAAGCGAGTATAGCATGATAAGCATACGTTTTGTCGTGAAGGAAACGATGAACGAGGCGAGCGACGATATGACCATTTGATTTGAGTGGAAAACGTTGTTAAATGCTAATGAAGCTTGTGCATTGTGGCGTCGGTTGTCGGTTAGGAAAAGTGCAGCAAGACAAAATGTTTTCCTTCTTCCAGGCTGAGATTTGTGTGGATTGAATAAACAAATACAATGTGGGCTTTTATGCTAAAAAGTTGTGCAATTATCTAATTAGTTTTATTATCAGGAGAGAAGAGGAGAAGGAATAACGACAAATGAGGAAAATGGAGATAAAAATAATCCTCCTGCTTAACAAATATATATATTAGGAGTTTGAGCTTAGTTTTTAGGCCTGCTCACTGCTGTTTTCATGTATAAACAACTGTACTAGGCTTTGCTTGACATTTATCTTGGATGTTCGTGTGGAAAATGATTCTCTTGAGAGAGGAGGAAATGTAAGTTGTAAGTGGAGCAGAACATCGAACAGAGCTTGAGCTCATATACGATGATGAGTAGAGGAGGAGAATATCAATATCAATGCAGTTTCAGACTAGGATCGAATGTTTAATGTGTTTTATATAGTTAAAAATCATAGTATAAAGTATATAATGCAAAGCATCTATACAAGTTCTGTAGTTTTGTAAGCAAATAAAATGTTATCTCCTGTCCTTCTGGAAAATCTTTTTCCTCCTCAGCATGATTTTTATGCAAACAGGAGTGACGATGAGTGAAGAAGAGTGGGTTTGGCTTGAGTTTGCATATAAGTGCATACATTTTGGTTTTAGTAAACGTTGCACAAGATAAACATATATTTTACGGACATTTTGGAACTATTTTTCCTGTCTTAACTCCTCAGTTCTGAGCTTATATACGAATAGGCTGTGATATGATAAAGCAATTTCTTTTCCTTTTCCGTTTTAAAGGATTGACCCACTTTCCCCCTTCTTTAAAGCTTTACAAATAAAAATCCTAAGTTAAAAAAATATCCTGAGATTTCTTTTGTTATTTTCTGCTATATCTTCCCAGTTGGAAAGTTGGAATTCCGAATTTGAAAAACAACATGTATGTTTTTAAAATGATAATTTAATTCCGTATTCTTAAAATGTCAAATTTTTTTTTGTGTACATGTACAAAGTACAAGGGCAAACATGTTATTTCTTCATTATAATATGTATAGCTTGTTTTTGTTTGCATCATATTATATTCTCCTACTTAAATCATACATTTGGGTGAGTTGTGAGTTGAAAATGAGTTGCAAATTGCCAAACCGCCCCTGACACATTTTACTTTTTGGTGTATAATATATACAAAGTTATATGTATGCATTATTGTCCTATTGTACTTTACATTTGTTCACATCATTGCATAATATTGAATGCACACAAAATGTTTACATATTTTCTATCCAAATCCAAGGTAAAGTTATTTTACGAATTTTTAACTGCGGTTTTCCATACCACTCCGGAAAATACAAAGAAATAAAAATGCATCATAATCACAGCTTAACAATCCGGTCACCTTCCTTGTGGCAAGGCAAGTGGCAATGCATTTATTTTTTTTAAATAACCCACAGAATGACGAGTTTGTTTTTGTTAGTATATTAAGAAGAAAATTATGTTAAAAAGCGCAGGGAAAACGTGATAATAATGATATATGATAACATATAAAACTCCAAGAACTCAAGTGTTTTTCATGAGCACATGTGTGTGTGTCTTTCAGTCTTTCTGCATCATTAACACTAGAAGTACACAACACACACAGATGCATGCATGAAATGACATTATATAATGATTTTTTCGAGTGAAATAATAGCTATAAAATATAGATAGAGATGAAGGAGAGAAGTGAAACTGTTTTCTGCTGTTGATATAAAATAAGATGTTGGATTTGGATGTCATTGCTCCTCTCCTGAGGAGCTCTTTTGGAAGAGTCCCATCATTTATAATCATATTTTCTTATATCCTATATTCTATGTATAAAATGCGTTTGTGTTTAGTAGTTTGTCCTCTCAAGATTATTGGCCCCAATTCATCATTCATGTTAAACATGTTGACAACAAACGCAAACTACATTACTCACATTCTAATCCTATCCCGATCCCACATGGTGTGTATTGTACTTATCTATGATAATCATAAATTTATATGTTTCGAGCATGTGGATTGGGATTGGTATGGATATATGAAATTTTTGTGTTTGACATTTCGAAATTGAAATCCTCTTGTTTCCTCCTTCTCATGTCATGTCATATGCCATCCCCTCATATTTATTTCAAGAAAAGTGCAATTGAAAATTGAATATCGTCAGAGTGGCACCAGTCCAATTCATCATTCATGTTAAACATGTTGACAACAAACGCAAACTACATTACTCACATTCTAATCCTATCCCGATCCCACATGGTGTGTATTGTACTTATTATATGATAATCATAAATTTTATATGTTTCGAGCATGTGGATTAGGATTGGTATGGATATATGGAATTTTTGTGTTTGACATTTCGAAATTGAAATCCTCTTGTTTCCTCCTTCTCATGTCATGTCATATGCCATCCCCTCATATTTATTTCAAGAAAAGTGCAATTGAAAATTGAATAACGTCAGAGTGGCACCAGAGCTAGGGGCACATTTTTATTTCTGGTTCCAGTCCAATTTTGAGTTTGGCAAAAGTTCCTTGTTGACGTTGAGTTCCAGAATTTGTACGCAATTTTAGAAAGCTTGAGTGAGTGTGACAGTAGATGATATGAGTAGAGCTCTTGTGAAATTGGAATTCGATGCTTTCATTATTCATTCTCATTGGTTTGGTGGTAACTGCTAATCTTATCAAAATAAGCCAATTCCAATAGAATATTTTCCATATTCATGTGCTTGTGAGTGGAGTGGCGTGAGGAGGTTCTAATGAACTCAATGATGGCATTTGTAATTGACTTCTGAACTCGTTTTTTCATGATTGATTGCCAACTACACACATATTGCATTTTCAGTGCATCACCCGCACGCACACGTGCATAGGCTTTCTTTTAAAAATAACTTCTTGTTATAAATGTTATATGCTCCTTCCGTTGCTTTTGTACTTGCTAATCTAAATTTTGTATTGGAATTGCTCGCTTTACTTTGTCCTCTGTGGCTTTTGTGTTTTGTGGCATTTTTTGTTTTTGCAATAATGACGTCAGACATATATTACTTGTTGGGGATTTCTTAGGAAAATTATAGTTTTCTTCCTATTTTGAGTAACGAAAGCTCACTGTGGCATTGGTTTCGTGTTCCCTTTCCGCTTTGTCTTTTTTACTTGTAAGTTGGAATAACAATTTTTTTGTTAGGATATAATGTCATATCGATATTAGATCGATTACAATCAGAAAACATTTTGCTTATCACATTTCGCTGTTTATGCATTTGTATCCTAGTTTATTCCTCAGCTGAATTAGCACACAAAACTCTAAATCGCCTATACAAAATAATGCAATTCGCCATTATTGTGACATTTTTAACCAAAATTTGTCACGAAGCAAAACCATGTCATGTCAACTTTGTTTGCACGTTGGCACAACATTCATATGTACTCTCATTTTATTGATCACACATGTTGCAATAATAGCAAAGAGCAATTGAAAAAATTGGTTTAAAACAATAAGCAAATAACACATTTGAGAGTGATGTTGATTTGATGGCACTGGTAGTTTCAATGTGTTTTCACTTTGCCACCTTGTTTTCTAGCAAACACAAAATACAAAAAACAAGTTGATATTTCATATATATATTTGTCTATATCTATGATAAAATCATTTAGATTCACTACACGCGCCATATAAAACTACTAAAACTAGCACATATGCAATAATTGATAATAAAGCGCCGGACGCTGCAATATGCGCAATGGTCTATTGTTATGTGGGTACTTGTTCTCCATAAAAATTGTATGTGCAATTCTGCAATTGAATAAAAAAAATGTGGGGAGCCTTCAACCTTTTTTTTAAACAATGTTAATTGTTGGGGAACAGCATTGATATGGTTTGGTGTGCGACGCGCCATTGCATATGCATATATTGCATTGCTATATTAGCGTCTGCAATTAAAAAGGAAATATATGAGGCGTAATATATGTACTTCCCTTGTAAACTCAAAAGGTACTTGTTCTCTTGCTCTCTATAGCAGGTGCAAACATTGTAAAAAAAATTGTGCGAAAGTAAAAGTGCTTTATTATCAACACGTTACGTTACACGTTCGTTCAAAGGGTCGCATATGATAGAAAATGCATTCTTAATGATGATAATATTGATGATGCTCAAGCACCGTAAATGTATATATATTATATGCGTATGTCTTTGTCTAGCAAGTTTCATTCAGGTTAATGAATTCTGTGGCTATAAAACTTGAATGTTGAATCGTTGAATGTGAAGAAGAAAAAAAGTTTTTCTCGACTGTTCTCTCGTCTCGTCACTTTGATCTAAAGGAAGGAATAATATATATAAAGGGTCATGCGATCTAAATGAATGTTATTTCACATCGTATGATCCTGATCCGACATCCAATCAGAATAATTGAAACAAAGAAGCATTTAATTTTTTTTGCTGAGTCGATAAGACAAAAGTAGGTATAAATATTGTTATGGTTTGTTTCTCATCTCATGAAATACTAACAAGGGAAGGTCTATTTTTAGAAGGTTTCATTTTTTATAATGTTTTGACTGCTGACCACAACTGATAAATTACAATCATTTCCGTTTAAGTTTTGGTTTTGTTGTTTGTTTATCGGAAAGAGTAATTGAGAAAATAATGAATTTAAAATAAAATTTATTTTTTTATTTGATGTTTTTTACAGGCAAGGCTATTGTCCGAAGTGTTTTTGTCATCTGGACGTGTGGACCACACTATCCAGCTCATGGCTTACCATCCTGACTATCTTGAGATCTTTTTAAGGACTCATCACTTCCTCATGAGAGGAGATGGACCACTTCCGTACAATTTTCGTAATTATATTGCTATCATGGTGAGTCCAAACACAAGTTTTATATAGCTTTTTTTTCTAGCTTAAAATATAACGCTATACATCGCTATCAGCAGTATGTTTGTATTTACGTCTTCTTCTATTGTCCATAAGAGTTGAAAATAAGTTGGAATTGGAATGAGCCCGACTTTTTTCCTTGTGGATATTTGCTTGTTATTGTCAACGTCAACCCACACTCACACACTCTCTCAAAGATAACAACAAAGTCACAAAAAAATAATAAGCTTAACTCATTATTGGCATATATATATTTACTATTTACTTGGCTTTTCCTCTCCACCATGTTATTCTGTAGTTGAAGAGAGTATAGAGCAGATATAGTCATGATGATGATGATGATGTTGATGAGTATTAAAGTAGGGATCATACACGTGTCGTCTCTCAAAAAAGATACTTTTGTTGTGACTCCAATTTTTTTATCTGTTTTTGTAATGAAATGAAATGGGGTGATGTAGCAGAATATCATCTCCGACTTGTCGTTGTCATGCATGACTGTATGACGATGTATTTGACGAGGTTGAGTTATACACATGCAGTTCTAAATAGATATCGATGCTATGCATTAACAAACGACAAACTTGAAGACTATCGCATCGACTATCACATCGCAACTCCAACCTCATAACTAGTAGAATAATATGATCATGATAATGTTGATCATTGATGGGTTCTTGGCCGTTCATTTCATTCTTTTTAGCTTTCAAGTAGGGTTTATATAGAATATGTGATAGAGAATCAATCATTGTGCTCAAAAGATAGTCCCAAACCCGAACGTAAAAAACGAAACCAATGCTATATTTATTAGAAGGAGATATTGAGAAGGTCTTTCATTTTTGCATGTGGCCATAATAAACCAAAAGTGACTTTAATTTAAGAAGGATTTTATTAGAGTTTGAGATTGCAATTTGAATGTGCAAAAAGGCAAACAAGTGGTGGACAATTGGAATTGAAATTGCTGAGCATTAATATAATATATAAGTATAGTATAACATTGAACATCAACTTTTTTCTGTCATATCATATAAGAAAAAAGCATTGGAATCAACTTCAACTCAGCTTGGCCACAAGAATAATGAGCTCAAATTACAGTAGAAAACTAAATTGAGCTAGTGCTGTAGAATATTGCAGAGAGACGCACAAAATTATGCGTGAATAAGATTTTTAGAGAGAGAGTTGATTTATGAGAGGCGAGCTTATTGCTTTGATAAAATTACTATAGTACTTTTGGTTTGGAGTTGGCTGTTAAAAAATAAGAATATATAAGAATTCCAAGGTTGCGCATGTTTCATTTGGATTAATTGTGCGTATGCTTAAGTGCGTGAAGACATTTGAGCATTTGAGGAGGGAAAGGGACGAAGCATACAACATCAAATGATTGTAGAAGGGAACAGATAACACAACACAAAACCAAAGTCATTTACAAGTTGTTTATGAGATTGCTAGAAAGAGAGAGAGAGAGCCGCACCTTTGGCAAAATAAATTTAAATACAAAGGAAGGAAAATTGAGTCACAAGTAAGCAAAAGTTTATATAGTTTAATAAGCTCCTATTGGGAATGGCTATTAAGTATAAGAGCTATAGTCAGTCAATGTGATTATGATTACAATTTTACAATTACTAACGACAAGAGAAGAGATAGGCACATGCGCGTATTCAACATTCAACGTTGATGATTGAGTGTTGACTATGTTGTTTTGAAAACCGAGAGAAACTCTCAATATCTCTAAAGCTTTACGATCATGATGATTCTTTCTCGAACAAAAACTTCAAAAGCCTCTATTGGAAGCAAGTTTATTTGAATGAGAATGTTATGGATGATAATGTTACATTGTTTGCTGTATTTTTTTGGCTCACAAAAACAAGAAATGGATAGGCCAGGCCAGCTCAAGGATGTTCACATTTTTTTGTATATTCCAAATCCAAATTCCAACCGACAATGTTATTTTATAATTTATAAATGTAGAAAACTGGATATTATTATGCTTGTATTCCTCATCTTCGTCGTCATTTCTTTAGGTTATTAGGTACTTGATTTGATAGTAATTCTATTGTTGAGGATGATGAGAGATGAATTATTTCATTTTTATTCAAATAATTATCGTTACACCTCCACCCTTAATTGATTTCCATTAAAGTAGAAGAGATATGCATACGTGTCAAGTTGGCAGGTTTGAGGTTATCAAATGAAGAGACTTTGAGATTGGGATTTTAGGTCATTTTTAAATTTGCAAATGGAAAAACGACTTGTTGAGCAAGCCAGAAACTAGCAGTAGTTTTAGGATTTAGTAACAAAATCATCAAGTTTATGGTCTATTAGGAAAAAGGTTGTAAATGACAATTTTCTTTTAAAGCTGGCTATTTAGATTATTTGGAGTACACGTTTTTCTTTTTCTATTGGGCAATATGCCTCAAAACTAAATCATCTTGCACAATTAAAATTGTTTTAGACGAAGAAAAAAGTGGCTTTTCTGGTTCTCCTGTTAGTAACTGGGCGCACAACTTGAAAAAATGTACAACAGTTTTCGCCATTAATAGCATTTTTTATTGATGATGACAAGTCTGACCAGTGGGGAGACCAGGCCACTCTAAACGTAGCGGTCAAAATAGGCACGCACATTTTCCATTTTGGTGTACGGTTTTTTAATAAGCGTCGCCTTAATTTATGGTGATGGATTCGAAAACTAATAGGAAATAAATGTCGAATGTATTTTAGTATTGCATTGTTACATTTTTTCACATTGTTGACCTTCGTTTATGGATACAAATCAATGGGGATGATTGACTATATAGTCAAGTCTATATAAGCTCTCCATGTTTTGGCATTTTGGCAAGGAATCATTTAAATAATTGGTAGCAAAGAATCCTTCTCGGTCGTCAGTCGTCGCATTTTTGAGTGCACACCTGCAACACTTATATATACAACTGCACTAGTTTCTAAGAATCAGGTTTCATTATGGTTTTGACAAAAGAAATTTGAATTGAATTGAAAGTCTACATATCTATCTATATTTTTTCACACTTGAGTATTTTTTATGAATCATTCAAATTCCGTTTCACAACACAGCTGCAACTGCAAGTGCAAATTCATATGGTTGATTGATAGTTTTACATTTTATATCCATAAATAAACTAAATTTTATGACGCAGCTGCACTTTTGAATTTTGAACTTTGTAATTAGCAATGGAATTCCTAAGAATTTTAAAAAGTTGAGAAGAAAACGAGATCAGGATGTGTGTGTATAAAAAATATCAATAAATATATTTATTTATCATTATCTGCACTCTGCACATGATGCACGTGTATATTTCTATGTATGACTCATAATAGATAACAGCTTTCAAGACTCAAGTTTCAAACCATTATATATGTGTTTTCCAAGTCGTTAATTTTGTATTCGTGCTTTGATGAGTTTATTTTCAAACCTTCCAAACTCATTTTATTGTTATGAAAATTTAGCACTGAGATAATAAAAACAGAAACCGAGTGAGTAATAATGACTACACGGTTTTATTCCTTTTGTAGGTGAAGATTTCTTTGGGAGAAATCAGAAATAAGAACACATATTCACTGACGCAATCACCTTATCTCTTTTTACCTACAGCCTAGAGAAAAAACATGCCAAAAAATTTTTTCGAGAAAAGGCAATAATGAATAAAGGATGCATAAAATATGTCTTTCGAAACGGAAATGCAGTCATATAGATAATATAATAAAATGAAGCTGTTTATTATTTCTGGCGGAGGTGCAATATAAAATGTAGTAAAATATAAGAATTTAGGCATAAATGTTAAAAAGGGTTTCATTTTAATTATTAGGCTCGTTGCGTTGAGGGCTGAAGTGTTTTGGTGTGCAAACAAACAAAGGCGTTCTTGTTAAAATCATCATGATGATGTGATGATCATATGCATGCAAAACTGCAACGTGCACTGCAATATGTGTAAGTTGCAACAGACGTTGAAGGAGAAGAGTGCATTGCACCGACTCCCAAAAAAATTATCTGCATTATGCATCTCTCACTCACTCAAAACTCTCAACTCAACTCATCAGGAGAGAGAAGGATAGAGTCATCGTGTATATTTTGTATTGTAAAAAAAGGGATCATGGTCGGCCATTTGGCATTTTGGCATTTGCATTTTAAAATAATATTAATATCTTTTTAAAGAGATGTGTTATGTTACGTTACATGTTCGAGATGGAGATGAAATCAAGTGCATTTTGACTTTTTGAGTTGAGAGTTGGCACCAAAGACCTGATGCATCATGCTGATGTTGATGGCTTCACTTTGGCTTTAAAATTAGGATCATTTTCATTTTGAATTTTGATGTTGATAAAGGGAGAAGCAGAAGGGCAAAGTAGTTTCTTCTTGTCGTGTTTTGTTCATTTTTTCAAATAGGTTTTTAAGTTGTGATTTGTGAATGACATGGACTTTAGCATGACGAATCAA
>JAANSM010003961.1:0-12029 GCA_036850725.1 Orchesella villosa | reverse complement strand
GATGGGATTTTGATTAATGTGATGTTAATTGTAAACGAAAACCCTGTGATTAGTGATTGGAATTGGAGGCTGGCAAAAGTTGAAAATACAAATGACAAACAAAATATTGACAATTGATGGCGAGTTAATTCATATTTATAACATAACGATATATTTCTACTCTTGACTCTACATAATATTCAATATTTCTATTTCTGTATTTTTTCAGAGTTTGTGGTCATCATAGTCATTAGTTTTCAAATGGCAGATTCCGGAAACAGATTATTCATCTATTGCGAGAAGTGAACTGCATTATGTATTTGGTATGGAGCATCGATATGCAATACACAATATTAATTGATATTCAGGATTTAAATTTTAATTATTTATTTAGATTTCTTATTATTTTGTGTATCCTTTCCTACATCCTAGCATAGCGAACGTAATCGTGAATCTTTTACCATTATGTATGGAGTTTGGATGGAATGGACCGGATACAAACGTTACTTCATACTTTGTTAAGTGGCTATAGTGGAATCCGCATCCCTTTGACAAGGTGTTTACTATGCTTATGTGGAGTCAATGGATTGGGTACATACTTTGCTTCAATGCAAAAATGATTTTTAAGTGTAGGCAGCCCATTGAATAGTATAAGGATTGCTTACTATGCTTACGCTTATACTGTTTGTAATTACTTAGTTTATTTTATGCATCATATTTTGATCCTATCAAAATATTTTGTTTGCAATTCTATATTTGAAACAAAGCTGCCTTAAACGTCCCGTGTGGTGTGGTTTGTGGTAGATATTCAGTTTTAAATGTATGTGGTTGTTGTAAGTTCATAATATGGTACAGTTGCAGTTGAGAAGGAGAAAGTCAATGATCATAGAAGCTGCGAATAATAACCAAGCTCGTGAACGTACTTTGATACTTTGCGTTGCATTATATGTTCTGTTTTTCTGTCAAAATCTCATGAATGACTTTGACTGTACCTCTCTATACTAGCCATCGTCGGATTCGTCCGCTTCTCTGTTCTGTTTTATATAGCTTGCTTTGAGTTCAGTACATAACAAGGTTTAAGGCAAAAGGTACTAGTAGTCAGTCATAAGACAAGCGTAATATCAACATCGGAACTGTATGCCGTTACCTACATAGCAGTGGTTCTCTGTAAGTTAGGCTTATATATATGCATACTACATGTATTTATCTCCTTTCCGTTCTCTCCTTATCCTCGCCCTCATGTACGTATGTGTAAGTCAGTACTTAGTATTGTGAATGATACAGACAGACTTGGATTGCTACGCCTTTTTATAAATATGCCTATGTATTTGAAGAAAACATTGTAGATGTGAGAGCGAAGTATTGAGAAGTCGCGGAATAGGTGGAGAACCTTATTTTATGGGCTCGGCTCATGTTTTAAATGACTTTCTTCTGCTTTTCACCACATTGGTTTTAGTACAATATAACTTGACGTGTAGTGAACATGAGCATTTTGTTGGCATTTGAAATATTCAGGATTGTTTTACGGAAGTTTCTTGCGTGTCTTATCTTGGAGTAAGGTATATACTATTACTAGATACATAGAGGGAAAAGGAAAAAGGAAAGCAGCTCAAGTACAAATATCTAGCAATATAGATGTATGTATATGTGTAATACAGAGTCCAACCCTAGCCCAATGTAGTTGTATTTAGCCCAAATGCCCATACACATAAGATTGCAGAAAGAAAATATTGCATACAAAGATAGGCAGTTGTATAGTTTTATTGAACAAGGAAGGCGGAAGACCAAAAGGAGTGGACTGACCTGACCTTTACAATTGTGGGGCGGTAGGGAATGTAGTCAAATCGACTTCACTTCTGCTTTTAGACACTTCAAGCAGAAATGTCATGCAGCAGGTGAGCATCGGGAAGGGGCGGATTTAAGACTTGGTAATTTATTGTTTTAAATAGAAACTGGGAGTTTCAAGTAACTTCAATATTAAATGTTCAAAGTATTTCGAAACTATATAAGGTGTACAGTATTTATAAAAGTTTTCTTAAATGTATAAAGCTACAATGTACAACGTAAAATTCTAAGCCGTACATCTACAGTTTGATCATTAATCTTACTGTTAGTTATCTCACACGCGTGTCATTTCTAGCATACAAGAAAGTGTGCTTGTGCTTGTGTATTCTGTATTGCATTACCTGGTCTGTGTAAAATACTGTTTCTGTATTTGTGTTTCAAGCTCAAGACCTGTGACCCATCAAATATAATGGATTACAGCAACTTTTATAGCGTGTATGTGAAGAATAAAACCAGCTGATTGTCAGTTCGTAGTTTTAAGATTATGTGTAATCGTGCAGATCACCACTTCTGGATTACAAGTACTAGACGTTTCATTCATCTCTATTGCTACCAGCCAAAAGTCAAAAGTGAAGTCTCCCAAATCGTCTTTTCCGTTCACTGAAAAATCTGAAGCATTGTGGCTAGTTTCAAACGTCAAAACTATTTCGGGTAAAATACTAAAGTATTGATTGTACAAGAAACTCGGCAAAATGGATCCTTGGATAGTAACTCCCGTGGAAAGGGCTAGGCACATGGAACAGTTCAGAGGACTGAATCCAATCGACGGTGTCATTACCGGAGCTCAGGCGAAAGGTCTGTTGCTACAGTCAGGGCTTCCACCTCCTGTACTTGGACAAATATGGTCTCTTGCCGACGCTAACTGTGATGGAAAAATGGACATCAATGAATTCAGCGTTGCCTGTAAACTTATTACGATGAAGCTCAGAGGTTTTGAAATCCCTGGAGTGTTACCTCCCCATTTGAAAACTGTGCTTGCAAGCTCAGGAACAACGACACCGTTATCACCGGCAGCCACTTTTGGTTCTGGGATGGTGACACCGCCAGTTAGACCTTTAGTTCCTCCGCCTGTAGGAGCTGTCGCAATGCCTGGAATGGTTTCTATGTCAGGAATGGTATCTCCTCCTCTTCAACCCAGTATTGCAGCCAGCTCTGTCGCTCAACCCATGGTTAGTGGAATGCATGGACAGCCACTAGTGGGACTAAGCCAGCCTCTGATTAGCGGATTAGGTAGTCAACCTTTAGTTAGTGGAATTCAGTCTTTTGGAGGTGGTATAACTAATCCACCAATCGTTAGTGGTGTCGGAATTGTACAACCGATGGTTAGTGGAATAGTCGCTCAGCCTTTGGTCGGTGGATTGCCGCCTGGAAGTGTTGGTGGCGGAATATCTGGAATACCACCAGGAATGGTGGCTACAACAGCGGTGCCACCGGCCAGTTTAGCACTAAGATCTGCCACTCCACCAGTTTCAGGTAATTGTGTATATCGTGTATTTTATTGAAGCGAAATGAAAGGTTCCAAGTTTAACTGTAGTTGTGTTTTGTACTTAAGGTGTTCGACCAGTTGCTCCAACGCATGATGCTCTTCATCGTTCGACTTCTGTGACTAGTCACGACGCTCTGTATGTTTAAATTGTTATGTCTACCATTGCCACTTTAAGTTTAAGTCAATGTTTGATTGAATGGCTAGTGATAATATAATTACAATGTTTTTTTATGAATTAGTGCCTCTCCCCTTATGGAATGGGCTGTTCCGAATGCGTCGAGACTAAAATATACTCAACTATTTAATCAAAATGACAGAACTAAATCTGGTTATCTTACGGGTGTTCAGGCTAGAAATATTTTATTGGGAACTGGTCTTCCTCAGCCTATCTTGGCTCAAGTGTGGGGTTTATCTGACATGGATTCAGACGGTAGGCTAGGATCAGAAGAATTCGTATTGGCGTTACACCTCTGCGACTTATTTAAACAGGTAGCCTTTTCAGGTTGATTTTTATTTGTATATTTCAGAATTTAATTATTATTATTAATGTTTATCCTCGTTGTCTCAATGTTTTTTAACTAACAGACTGGTAGATTGCCTCCCAAACTAACCCCGGAACTCATACCGCCATCCTTCCGGGTGGGGTCGAGGAAGCAATCAATCAAAAGTGTTCCAGGCTCGACTGTTGCCAGTGGTCAGAATACTGGATCCAATACCCCGATACTGGACTCTGATCCACTTTCACCTTGTAAATTATTTGTTGAAGTTTATTTCTGTATTTCATTCTATCTGTGATTTCAAAAAGTATACTGTTACTTTCTGATGTTTAGCTGGAAATTCTTTTGAAGATAAACGAAAAGAAAACTTCGATAAAGGGCAAGCAGAATTAGATCGAAGAAGAAGAATTCTAGAGATGGAGCGCCAAAGAGAAAGGGAAGAGAGAGAACGAAAAGAACGAGAAGAATTTGAGCGTAGAGAAAAACAAAGGTACGGATCTTTACGATCTACTGACTATTTAAGAGTTATTGCAATTAGGGACAGGGGCATAAATTACTCATTTCATTGCTTTGGTTTACACATTAGGTTGGAGCAAGAAAAACGGCAAATGGAAGAGAGGGAGAGACAGTTAGCTATGCAGAGAGACATGGAAGAACGGAAGGTGGCGGAAATGATGAAACTTGAAGAACAAAAAGAATCTGCCAGAAGAGAAATGGAAAGACAAAGGTAATTCTCAGTGTAACGTGAACAGTTCAAACAAAAAATTAACTTTATTCTATAAATGCTTTGATAAAAACATTTAAACGTAATTAGGAGATTGGAAATGGACGAAAATAAGCGTTCAGAGCTGCTAGCACGGCGACAAAAGGAGCAGGATGAAGTTCTAAGGCTTAAAGGTGTTAACCACGGTTTGCAGTTGGAGTTATCGCAACTGGTATGTGTAATGTCGATTTGTGATAGGTTTAGGGTTTCCTTCTGGTATATCCAAATTACAACCTATATTCCAACTGTTTCAGACGGATAAAGTGAAAGAACTGTCTGGTAAAATCACTGAAACTCGGGTTGGTGTTTCATCGGTTAAAACTGAAATTGATGGAATGCGAGTGAAACGTGACATATTCATGAATGATATGGGGACGCTGAAGGGTCAGTTAAAAGAACAAAATAACAGAATGGTCGCTGCAGCCCAAGAGAAAGCACGGATAGAGAAACTTGCAAGTGAAAGTGAGGGAAAACAAATGAATTTGAAGGTTCTTCGGGAGAAACTGCAGAGCATGAAGGACGAGGTACATTTTTTATTATGTAAAGGATGTTTATGGTATCATTTAATTCATCTGATTTATTTGAAGAAAACAATGTTAAAATTCATTTAAAGCTTTCCAAGAAGCAAGTTGAATCCGACACAGCAGTGGAAGAGGTTAATGAACTGAAGTCTAACTTATCAACTTTGATCGAAAGTTGTAAAGTTATTTACGAAGAGTACAAACAAAAGAGGGAAACAGTCATGCAGATGAGGAAAAAGCACCAGCAAGAATTCGATTACAACGCAGCTTGGGGATCAACGTCAGAACCCCCGAAACCCTCTGTCCCAGTTATTAATGGTGATGATTCTGGGTATTACAGGGCTTTGTATGACTTTGAATCACGTAATGTTGATGAACTTTCGTTTCCTGCGGGTGCTATAATACAGGTTTGTATTTGTATGGAATTGAATTGAGACTTTTAATATGTAAAATATTATCATTATCACTTCTAGATTTCGGTGACATAACTTGTTTAAATGATTTGTAGAAAAATGTTGACATTGTTCCGGATCCAGGCTGGTTGTCTGGAACATACGATGGAAAATCTGGATGGTTTCCTGAATCGTTTGTGGAAGTTTTACCTGCTGAAGAGTAATATTTTAGTTTATTAATTACTTTTCTTAACGTATAATTTGATGATAAATGGAAGTATAAGTTGATTATTTGCCATTACATAGGATTCCTCAAGAAGAGTCTCAGGAAGTCGTAGCTCAAGCCATACCAGAGTCAAGTGATGCAGGAGGTAACCTCATAGTTGATAGTTTCAAGTTTTAGAATTTAGAGACCATCCGTTGCAAAAACTGCAGTCTGCTCTTCTTTGTTTTCAGAATATTACATAGCTCTCTACCCCTACGAATCAGAAGAGCCTGGTGATTTACCATTTGAAGCTGGGGAGATGGTTTTAGTAACACAGTCGGAAGGGGAGTGGTGGACTGGTCAAATAGGAACAGATCGAATAGGCATTTTTCCAGCTAATTACGTTGCTAAACAAGATGAAGTTGCAACAACGGAAGCGGTTGAAACTGTTGAAACTGTTGTTGCAGAAGCTACTCATGTCACAAATAACATCGGATACGAAGAGCAACCTCCCGTTGAAACCTTTGTTACAAATGATATGTCTGCTGTTCCTGAAGAAATAACCAAGCGCGAAGAACCCAATAAGACACAACTAGAACCACATGAAGAAGCTGAAATTAAACGAGAAATTAGTGAGATCGCTAAGATGCCACCCCAAAAATCACCCAAGGCCGGAAGTAAAAGACGCTACGAAATTGCGACAGTTCTTGCAAACTATCAGCCTACAACTGAGGGCCAATTAACACTTACACGGGGACAGTTAATCACTGTCAGGAAAAAGTCACCGTCGGGTTGGTGGGAAGGGGAATTACAGGTACACAGTAAAGAATTATTCAGACTATTTCAATATTAATAATATGAATTATGTCAATTGAAATTATTTTTTTCAAACAGGCCAAAGGAAAGAAACGTCAAATAGGCTGGTTTCCAGGTTCATATGTCAAAGTTTTGGGACCTGGTGGAGGTTCGCGACAGTCGTCTTCACGTACCACCCCAATTCCATTTGATGAAATTGAGATGCCTATGATGGCAGCACCGATTTATACTGATTCCAAAGGTATTTAACAATAAAAATAACTTTCTATTGCAAATTGAACCTTCAACCTTAAACATTAGTATTTTGATCAATTAAGTTCAGTACATATACAGGCCAACGACTTGCATTAGGGTTGTAATATGGTTTGCTTATTATTTTGCAGAGCAAGTTATTGCACTGTACCCATACACGGCCCAAAACGTTGATGAACTGACATTTGGTAAAGATGACGTTATCACCATTATTTCAAAAGACGAACCCGACTGGTGGAAAGGTCAGCTGGACAGTGCCGTTGGGTTGTTTCCCACAAACTATGTTCAACCTATTTCAAATACCCAAGGCCAGGAGCCTGAATGTAAGTAGTTTTTGCTTGCGTCTATCTGAGAATTTTCATATTACTCATAATTTCATGGATTAAAGGACAAGTAGAGGAAAAACTTAGAAATATTATAGCAACTCCTTTCGTTTCCTGCCTTTAAATTCTTTCAGAGGTTACTTGACTGATACTTCACTGTCTTCTCTCATTGTAGTTTAATGTAGCCTTGTGTCTTAAGCTTTCATTGTATCATCGAACTCAAACTCATACACATCCTTTTAACAAATATTCGATAATATATAATAATATTATGATAATGTTGCTTCAAACAATGCTGTGTTGTTCTAATTGAAATATGAGTGTTGTATGTATGTGTACTATCCTTGGGATTCTGTTTAAAACGAAAAGTTAAACCATTGCAAGCAAAATGCTTTTTTGCTTTATTCCAGCACACTGCACGCACATATTTATTTTCACTTCGATTATCTGCAACGTTATACATTTTATTGTTTTAAGATAGAAATAGTTTGCCTTTCAACTGAAGGACTTTCTCTTCTTTCCGGCTACAAACAGCAAATTAAAGGTTATATAAGCTTGGGAGAATCCGAATACACGCAATGCGAGTTTAAGTGAGTGAATTGTTCATAGTAAGAGCAAAGTTGTTGTGACGTGACTTTCAGTAAATCTGTGTAGCATTTGAAACTGCATTTGAGTTAAATCATTTCATGTAAAATTGTACTCAGTAAAAATGAAGGTATTATGTATTATTCTTTGCATTGCAAATACACTTATAATAATAATTACATGGAATTTAAACTATTTCTTGTATTGAGCTAAAAGCTATTCGAGCACAGAGAGTGATAGAGAACGATGTGGTAATCAGTCAAGAATTTCGAAAGAAACGGCTTCAGTTAGTGAATGTATTGTTTCTTGTTCTGCAAATTTTGAGTTTATGCTAGTAGTTTTTTGTGCATTTACGTTTTTAATTGTTCTACTGTGACCGCTGACTGTTTTTCTGTGTGTCTGTTTCGTATAGGAGGATGAATGCATTAGCGATTCAAATTTGAAGTCGGAGAAAGTGGAAGAGACTCACATTAGGAGACCCTCCATGTTATACTTGACAGAACACCGGTATCCCTTTGAAGCATCTGGAACCTCTGTTAAATCTAACAATAACAAAAATAATTTAAAATATCGAACAATAACTACCAGAGTGCTTCTACTTCAAAATCCGTAACCGCACAGTTGAAATTAATACATAAACTCCCTATTTTCTGCATAGCGAGTACTGTTTTATCCCATGACTTAGTGAGTAAAAAGTCATGTTGTTAAATTGAAGGCCAACCTCTGATAAACGTGTCGACATTCTACGTCATGAAATTACTGTATCAAAATATCTAGTATTACAATGTGCAGTATATCTTCTTAAAAAATGACCACTAAGTAAAACATGAGAAAGTGCATATAAAAAGCATTCTATAATTATTGACTATTTACTTAAAAAATCACTATTCACTGTCCTTATATACGTACTGAAAGTATCTACATGGGGTTGGGGCTCTAAATTCAGCAATCAAACGCAAAAATGCAATTTGGTACATTGCAATGCAATGGTGCTTTACATAACTTCAGGTCAAATAATGTACTGAATCAAAACTCATGCGAAGTAGTAAAATAGAAAGTCAATCGTAGATATCAAAAAAACAATAGTAGTGAATTAGTAAGTAAGAGTAGTCGAAAGGATGTCATGTCATGTCATGTGTTGAATATTTTATAGGAGATAAAAAATGAAAAGCAAGCGAATAACAAACAATAATCAAAAGAATAATCTTGCAAGGGTATAAACAACACTTGACTGTTTTTATTCATAGGAAAGTAAAGAATATGATTGTTATTTACTTTGATTTAATATTATTCTTGTTACTCCGTTCTTAAAAACATGTCTGCTCTAAGGATTAATTAATATAGTCTGGAAAATTTACAAACCACGTTGAGTATTAATGTGCAGAATATCGACGGCATATGGTAATGACAATTTTTATTTTCCGAAGGTTTCTCCTATTATATTAAGAAATACAAAAAAAACTAAAACATTTAGGGAAGATACTGTATAAATACTTTGATACAATAACTTACGTAGTTCATGAGATATATAGTTAAACTGCAGATAAGTTTGTGCAATTATCATTGTTCCATAAGTGTACTTCCACAATGTCACACGGAAGGTGGGGGTCTCTTCAAACTTCAGTGGCAAATTATTTTTATGATTGTGGGCGAGTAACTCAATTTTTGTTAGATGTCTTGTTTTAAAGCTAATTATTATCTTGACGAAATAACTTAAGAATTTTATTTATCATCTTAATGAGCACGGCTGCTGGCTTAGCTTTGATCATGTTTGTTTCGACTCGTGGCTCAAAAATTGAAATGATTGATCTAGTCAATATTATTTTCCGGTGATTTTACTGGAAGTTGATCCCAAGCCAAACGATGATTTTTATCTGTGTGACACATTTAGTCTGACGCTCTGATTTTACATTGAGAAGAGGTAGGAACATGATTTGTTAAGGACGGTTATTTATAAATGATGTAAATGTATGGTTATGTACGTGTATGAAATATAATGAAGCAAGGAGTAAAGATTGCACTTTTTTAGATGAGACAGAGAAAGGAATGGCAAGCGCAAGGTTATTTCGATTCTGTTACGATATAGAATTTCCCATTTTATGCATTTTAGTACATCTCAAGAATTATTATTACTTTAGAATTTTTTATCATATTACACTCAAGAGAAAAGATTTTATTAATACTATGTTCTGCTACTACTTTTAAATGATTGCTTTTTAACACTTTTATGATTTATTTTAGTATGTGCTATTGCGAGAAATTAGTACTTAATTGGAGATCAAAGAAAGGTTCAAATGAAAGCAAACAAACTAAATTACATATAAAGAGCTTTCTTTGCCCTGAACGAATCGTAGTACATAACTGCATACATAGGCCTTCACTCACTTTAAACCTTAAAATATCTCGTTTTTATCTTAATCTCTTCCTGTTTCTGTATTAGTGTGTTCTTACAAAACTCTGTATGTCTTAAGTAAGTTAAATATTCTACTTTACTATTAATGTTTACCGCTATACTGATAATTCTTAAATATTACATAAGTCTGTTTAGCGGAGTTGTTATAATTAATGAAAAACTTCATGTCATACGACATAGGATAATAATTAAGTCCTTTCATCCATGAAAGAATTATGATTAAGGTAAAATGATGCATCACGTAAGCGTAAATTATGCTAGACAAGACTTAACTATAAAGTAATGAAAAGTATTTATTTGGTCCTAAGTAAGATAGCATAGGATGCCTATACATGACTAATGCAATAAAGAATTTTAAGATCTGATAAGAACAAAAACAGTCTCTGTCTTCTCATTTTTTCTTGTAGTTAACTATTTTCTGTTTGTTACACTCATTTCTTTTATTAGTTTCACCTTCACCTTTTGGAACGTCCAAGTTTGATGATTCTGTTTTTGCTGAAGATAATGGTGAAATGACAGATGCAGATTGGCCTGATTTCCCGGCCTCGGAAACTACTAGTATGATGAGCAATAGTAATGGAAATGGAGTTCAGTATGGAAATGGGTTTGATAGAAGTTTCAGTACTGAAGCATTTAATTACCAGGCCAGTCACACGCATAACAATAATGGATCAGGCTTCTATGTAACTGCCGAAGAATCTAAAAGGCAGGATTCTATCCTGGAGCTTATCACAACTGAAGAAAATTACATGTCTGACCTGGGTATAGTGAAGAAGGTGGGTTGTCTTTTACTTATTGATCCAAATTCCTTATAGCAATTACAATTATAGCAGTAACAGCAAAATAATGCGTCTTAACTGTTCCCCTTTATTTATTTAGTGCTTTATGAACCCCTTGTTTCAATCTGGACTGCTAAATGAAGATGAATTGCATGCTGTTTTCGTAAATTGGGAAGATCTGATGGATGGTACTAGCAAATTGATGAAAGCCTTTGCAATTAGAAAGAAGACTTGCTTCAACGGAACGATATTAATGATAGGAGATATTCTTTGCCAACATGTAAGTCTTCAAGTTTCGGACGAAAGTCATATCATTGAAGAGAAGCAAAGATATGCAATGAATGAACTATTAGTGAGTGTAACCTTAACTTTAGCTGTCTATTTTTTTGGATTAGATACCTTCGTTGAACATATATATTAGGTTCTGCAGCGCACAACTTCGCTCTTGTGCATTGATTCAGCAAAAAACAGAGAAGTCTGCTGAGTTCAAAGAATTTTGTAAGAAATGCCAAGCCCATCCGGACACTTTAAATCTGCCATTGACTTCCTTTCTTATTAAGCCAATGCAGAGAATTACCAAATACCCTCTTTTAATTAAAAAGGTAATTATAATTAGGCAAAATGATTTGCATAAACTCATCTTCGTAGGAGTAAACAGTATACACATCTCTGCCTTCATCCAATTAAAATTTTTAGATTATGGAGTATACCCCGGAAAATCACCCTGATCGCCAAAATTTGGAGGAAGCTCTTTCCAAAGCGGAAGAACTCTGTGCACAAGTCAATGAAGGTGTAAGGGAAAAGGAAAATTCGGATCGATTGGAGTTTTTGCAAACTCATTGTGACTGCACTGGACTGGAAGAAAGATTGATATTCAATTCCTTAACAAATGCTTTGGGACCACGTAAATATTTGCATCATGGGGTTATAAAGAAGGTAGATTATTATTACTGTATTATTGAACCAGCAAGCTTAAATCCGATACTAATTTATGTTTGTATCCTGTTTCAGACTAAGAGTGGTAAAGAACTTGTTGGATTCCTTTTTAATGATTTCCTTTTACTTGCCCAACCCAATAAGTTATTAAATCAGGATTCCTTTTCTTTCGATCGCCATAAAAGCTTGAAGTTCAAAATCTACAGACAGGTAATACTTAGTATTGATATCGTTAGT
>JAANSM010003960.1:0-12029 GCA_036850725.1 Orchesella villosa | reverse complement strand
GCGTAAAAAGAAAACAGAAAACAAGTTTGACAAATTCCATATACAAATTTGACAAATAAAAATCTTTATTGAACCACATTGAGAAAATGGCCAGTCACACAATTTACTATTCTATTTAAACGATTTTATTATTTTTTAATCTTTATATATTAATACGCTGAGCTGAAGGCTAAAATACTATGGCTATTCGTATCACTGGAGGATTCGCCTTTGGGTCTTATGGGCGGCGGGTTATGCGGCCAAGCATATGTAATCATAGACTTTTTTTCTTCAGATTAAAGATTACGGATTAAAATTATAAAATTGAAATGTGAAATATTATGAATTTAAAAAATTATGTGCGGGTAAAAATATCAATTTTCGAGTTCTATTTCTAGCATTTACATTGGAAGTTTTGTCAATGTTGTATTTGCGTTTTGTCAAGTTTGTATGTGTCCTAAAAATTAATTTGTCATTGTAGTATTTTGGCTTTTTTGCTTACCACTTTGACAAATGAAAAAAAAGTTGTCAAGTTTGCATATTGGGATTGTGACTGCACACGACGCAACTAACTCAGATAAACCAGGCTTCTTTCCTGTGTTGATGAATATCCCCAGAGTCTGGGTCTGGCTCGGTGCAGTACTGGGTAGTCGGTTGCACGAGATAGTTGGCGAGCAATAGCATGTGCCTTAGCAACGCGAGTTATTGAAAATCGCTAACAAAGTAACAAACCCTGGGAAAAAATGCTAAGGTTAACTATCACACAGCAAGCATTAGCCAACTATCTCGTGCCACTGACTACGCAGTACACTCTCGTTACATATTCTCTTTTTTTACAAAGATTTTATATTCGATGTCGACAAAGTATACTCTTGGAAATGGATAGCTAAGAGATGAGTGAGCACGATACTAGCTTGTACACAAATGTACTGTGATAACTTTTTTTCCTAGACTACTATGTTTTGTAATGCTGGATGTAATTTTGTATTTACGGTAACAGGAGAAAATTGCAAACAGTCACAGGTAGTTTTCGTCTTTTAAATCTGTTTTTTACTTTTATAAATGCGCATGTTATTTTGGATTACAACTAAAGCTGTTTGACCGGCTTAAATCAGAAATAACCTTAGATAAACTCTTGGCTGGTACTCCTGCTGTATGTAGTGAGTTTTGCTCATTCTATTCTAAGGTTTATTATTTCTTTATTTGTTATATTCATAAAGTTATAGAATCATTCACGAAAATCTATATTTTATGTACGTTGGTATTTATGGTTGAGCACACAATCAGCAGCGATCTTTCTGGATGCTGTATTTTAATGGTCAATGGAATGTGGTATACTATATATATATATATATATATATATATACTATATATATATACCATATATACTATATAATTTTAAAACACCAAACACCACCATTCTGTTTCGGCGTTCCGCTACGAAATTGCAATTCATAACTTCAGACTTCATTTATATGCTGTTCTCAATCTCAACACTCAAAACTATCGCTCCCGAAATGAGTAACGAGTAACTTTGTGTCTCATACATACCAATCATTCAAATCAAATTTCATATTTAGTTTAAACTTGGAAGCTGAATCCATATTCAGTAAGTAATGCTTTTGCAATTCACCATTTACCGGTATTTTATAGCGTTTATATTTTAATAGAATTCCGATTTGGTTGAGTTTAGTTTGTTTGTTTGACATCGATTGATGACATTTGTTTGGGTTTGAAATGCATGCACATTCAAAAGCTGTTTGCTTCCTTAAGGTATTGCCTGGCTAAATATCCGAGTGTACCGACTAGCGGGCTTTGTTAAATTTGCGTATGCTTAATGCGTGTTCACGTCTCACCTTAATGCGCACAGGGTGGCTTGCTAATACAACAGCGCGTATGCAGGCGTCTAGGATCTTCAGTCACACAATACTTTAGACTTTTAGGTGTTTGTGGGGAGTACAATAAAGCACAGCAATAAAGTATCTTTATAATAGAGACATAAAAAGGCAATATAAGCCAGCAATATTGTATAATATGTGATGCAGAGTTGGCTACTATACTAGTCACCACCCACACAGACTTATCTGAATCACTAATCAAAATCCTACCGAAACACGTATTGTATCTTACTAGGCAGCAAAACCACGAAGCCAGTTGAAACAGAATTTAGAATTGGGAATTCTATTTGCACAGAAAAACACATTTAACACACTTTAAAGTTTTTTTTGCTTTGGATCTGATTTGCCTAAAATGGAATCTAGCATTCAATATTAAACTCAACAAATAAGACCTTCAACTTTGGCAAGTGCATGGTTCCGTGACTGACTCACTAGTTGATAACCGATTTTGGTTGAGATAGAATTCCAGAATATATGTATTACTTTGGCATAAACTTTTACTTGTGAGTTGTGGCTAACTCAAAGTCAAACTCCCATTGCATTATACGTTTACCTGTGTTTGAGATTTGTATTTGGTCTGCTTCGCGTAGGGTTTATAGTTTTTAAACGGTATTCGTTTCGCATCTCTACCGTTTCCCGTTTAATTTGCAAAGGAGTAACGAATGCGTGGTTCCGTTGTCATGTCATCAACGCTTAAAATTGGCGAACCTAATATTAAGGTTGATAGGATAAAATGTATTTTAAAAGAGCATTATTGGTTTGTAAATTCGTCTTATGTACGCTAGTTTTAGTTTTGATTCTAGAATCATTACGTACTCGCGAGGCAATTGTCAAAAAACTTGTCGTTATTAAATATGTTATAATTATGTTTTTAGTATTTTAGTTCCAACAAAGCGAACATTAAAGGCCCCCTTCACTTTTGTTTGAGTAAGGTTTGCTTAAGCAAGCAAAAATGGCGCGAAGTCGCCCCTAACTTTGTTCCTTACTTAAGCAACGTCTCAACTTATCTAACTTCAGCAATACAATAAAGTACCTTTGCTTCAGGTGTATCTCCATTTAATCTTTATTACGATACTTTACTTCTCCATAGTTACATAAAATTAAGAGAAAGTGATTTCCTAACGTGGACTTCAAAAATCAAAATGTACCGTAACTTGGAAACAATTGGCCAGGGATTAAAATCGTTTTGCATGCACTCATACTTCACCAAATGCTACTTCTGTGCCCGTCTCAGCCAAATCGGTGAGTTGCAGACTTGAAGATTTGGTAGTTCCCGTGTTAGTAAAATCATAACTTACGTATACGCAGCTATGTGTATGCTATAAAATACGCAGCTGTATTCTACAGCTGCGTAATAAATAAATTCCTTGCAAGCAAGGTAAATACGCAGCTCTTACCAAACTAACAAAATACTATAATTATGATTATAATTACAATTATGACCACGAGAATTACTGAATTACTTGACGAATTCAAGAACTACTGAAACATAACGAATATGCATCACGATAAAGCATCACGAAATATTCCTACATACTGATTTTCAGCGTAATCACTTGTTTTGATTTTTCCCGCCAATAACTTTTGAATCATATGGATGATTAAAAAACTACTACCACTGTTTCACCAAGCATGTCAAAATATCCTTACACACTGATTTTCAGCATAATCAGTTTTGTTTTGAACTTTCCCACCAATAACTTTCGAATCGGTTGACCAAATTAACTGAAAAGTATTCAGTGCTGAGCTCTTCAGGTGTACTACGTTTGTACCAAATTTGGTGGAAATCGGTCAATGTATGTGACCAGGAGAGCATACGGAAGCGTAATCAGTGACATTTTCAATGACGGTGACTTAATCAATGCCCACGGACAGATAAACAGACAGACAAACTTAGTAAATTATAACTTAGCTCTATACTAGAGCTGCGTAATAAATTGCTTGCAAGCAAAGTAGATACGAAGTATGACTATTCATTGCCTGATAATAATACCTTTCGATTCGCTGAGATATAGATACAGACTAAGATTATATGATTATATGATATGATTATAATATAATTGTAATTTTAATGATTATAATTGTAATTATAATCATAATTATAGTCCTTTGTTAGTTTGACGTTTGGTAACAGTGCCGTATCTACATTGCTTGGAAGCAATTTATTACGCATACGCAGCTCTTGTATAAGGCAAGGTATAATTTTACTAACACTAATTGTAAGTTTATCTTTATGACGCGTTCGTTAGGACACGAATTTAAAAGGAATTTATTTTTTATTTCTAAACCATACACGAAAGGAAAATAACAAGACAACAGAAATTGAACATTTTTCAAGTGTTTTTCAGTTCAATCAGATGAAAGATGAACAGAAAAAGAGCAGCATCCTTTAATCCGTACCGAAAATTCGTACAATTATAACTACATAAATCAACATTTGAGACGCCGACGTGTAGGCGTTGACATTACTCATCATCCATCCATACGGCAATGAGAGCTTTTAAATTTTTAATCTAAACATTAGTTCTGTCGATTTAAATATTATTTAATTGTAAATGTTATATCACAATGTTACTTAAATTGTAGGTAAGAACATTTTTCGTACTCCTCATTAACCTGTGTGGTATCATTAAGACAGGGAATGAACATCCTACTTTAAGTCAAAAATCTCTATCAGTAAAGGCTCAACCTCCTTCGGATTCATTTCAAGAAAGACTCGAACATGACTGGAGTTGAGCTTCCTCAGTTCTGCGATTTTCCTGATAAGCCTCAAATATGTCGACTTCGCCTCGCATCCATTCATGATGCTCTCGAGGTATCTGAAATCAAGTGAAAAGAACATTTAACATTTAAGCTGAAACGTGAAGATGATCGGTTAGTGTGATACACGAATTTAAGTATACAATGAGTCAAACAGCTATCACCTCATTCATCATTTACGTAATGTTAAACTACGATAATTTGCTCTTATTCATCTGCATCTTTAGATAAAGCGTCCTAACCTAGACTAACTTACCCGCTAATATACATTTAAATTAATACAATTGGTCGACGTGACATATGGACAGCGGAACGAAAAAGTGCCTGTCATACATACAACAGCACTACTTTTTTAATGCTAACAAAATTCCATTGTTCCGATGAGCGGTAGATTTCATCATACCAACTTTTCGTTTTTTGTTTTTCATCGACAGTACCCTTACATTTTACATCGTCAACTTTGTGTATTTGACAAGTATTTGAGTTGTCATATAAAAAGCTTTGATTTTAACCACACTTACGTTTAAGCAAAGAGATGCTTACAAATGTATACTTAAATTGGAATTGTATTCATACACTAAATATTTGAATTTGCTACTGTTTTTTCGTGCAAATTTTCAGGAATTCGAGGTTGTGACAATACAAAGTCACAGCAGCTTACAATGAGCTCGTGAATTACGTCTTTACGTTCAAGGGTTTAAAAGAAAATTTTGCAACCTTTTATGTGATAATATAGGATCAAAGGTTAAAAAGAAAATTTTGCTTGACAGTTTTTAAAGAAAATTATAGGTTTCAGAAATCTGTATGCTATATTATAGACTATGTTTACCAGTTCACCCTTGAAAATGTAATTTGTCTGCATATATTGCGATGTAATTTCCTTCATATGTAAGTACTCATTAATACAAGTATGCAATATGATCCCTACATTTTCTCTGTAATATGGAATACTCTGTTAAAATTGTGATATTGTTTGGAAACTAGCTTGTTTTAGTTGAAGAAGCTAACAAAAAAATAAATTGCTTGTAACCAAGCAAGGTAGTTATGTAGCTGTGGGCAAACAAAAAAGGACTATAATTATGATTAAAATTATAGCTATAACTATTATACTTATAACCATGAGAGTTTAAACGCTAATATTGAATTACTGAGTGTGGGTTACTTGAGGAATTGAAAAACTAGTAATACTAGTTGATGAAGCATGTCGAAATATCCCTGCATGTTGATTTTCAGCATATGTTTTTATCTTTTCCGCCAGTAACTTTCGAATCGCCTGACCTAATTTGACTAAAAAGTATGCAGTGCGGAGCCCCTAAGGTGTACTACATTTTTTCCAAATTTGGTGACAATTAGTCAAAGTATGTGGTCAGGTGAATGCGTACGGACTAGGCATGGGCACCTAAATAAAAAAGAAATCTCTCCTCTGTCATTTTCTTTTTTCTTCTCTCTGAGCCCTCTGATTGGCTGTAGAGGGAGAAAAATCAACACGAGAAATTTGAAAATGAGGGTGGAATATATATCCACCTAAGTGCCCATCTCCAGTACGGACAGTAAAATTATAACTTGCTGTATAGTACAGTCACGTAATTAAGACCATCAATCAATTTGAACCCCTGCTTCAAAGGAATAGAATATTATAAAATTCGTCCCAGTTGTACTTCTATTGGAATTCACAAAAGTTTAAAAATGCATGAAAAACGAATACCGTTTGAGCAGGTAATAGTAAGAGTCCTGTTCCAGTTTCACCACGTCCTTATGAACAACGTTGAGTCGTTCCGGGGTGAAGAGGGTGATTGCACAGAGAATGATCATGATGCTCTCATTCGTTCGCCATTCCGACCGAAATGATTTGACAAAACGTTGGTGTTCCTCATACAAATTTCCTCTCGCCTCCTTGAGTACTCCTAGATTGATATTGTAGCCTTGGTTACTGTGCGGAATCTGTGAAATTGATAGAAATAAAATAAAATAAGCGATGCCTGACCCCTTTTTTAAGTGTCTACATCGCTCTAGCTTTTTCCGTACTCTAATACTACCTGCCACGAGTCTCGGTCAGGGTCATACGTTGTCACACTTCGGATAACCATCATTTCTGTGCAGCCTCCTTTGAGCAAGGCAACCTGGTCTTCTTGGCACATATTCTTGAAACCTGAGATCTTTTTCGACATCTTTATCAATCGACGAATCGCAATCTCTGTCAGGTTTATCACATTAATTAGTGATGGGTCTGATGTTTCCTGTGCCAAATGAAAATAGTTAAAACTTAATTACATATAACCTTGGAAAGAACAGCTATATATTGAGTAAAGAAAGTTTCATGTTGTTCTTACGGAAGCGCTTATTGGTCTTTCAGCATCAACTGGGGTGTGCAGAGCTTGGCTGGCGAGAAGTAACTCGTTGAGCTTGGCTTGCTCAGCTTTGTTAAGTTCTTTGGAGTTGGTGTTAGTTCCGAGCAAGCCAAATGCGTTAAACTCTGCAGCAATAGCAACACTCAAAATTGAATCAATAGTGTTTAGCGGGAGTGGAATAAGTTGTGGCTCATCATCTTGGCAACCATTGCAACGCTGACATTTCTTCATATAATCTTCATATAAGGCCATCTTGTCCCGATTGGATTCCTCTCTGTCGTCAAGTGAAGACGGTCGACTTTCGCCCCTTTCGACGAGTTGGCTAGCTGTGCAGTTGGGCTGATGACCAGTAAGGGGAGTAGTTGACGATTGTAAGGGACTCGCGCAACAACTGACTTCTTCAGCTATAGCAGGAGCCCATTCCCCTTGTTTACTGGAATCCAGATGACTGTCGATAGTTGAAGGAATTGAAATCGGAGGAGATAGTGCTGCTGGCTCGCAAGGAGAGTGGACATGACGAATAAGGGAGGAGAGTAGTGGCATTTCACTAGTTGAGTCACCAGTCACACTTGCAACTTTGAGCGGCAGACCCTCAGTTGGCTGTTTCAACTTTAGTTGCTTGGTAGGATGTTGCAAAAGCGGATGTGTCTGTGCATGGACGTCACAGTGCCCGTCAGCATCACCACCAGTGAGCAGTGAGCAACAACATGTTGAGTTTTGTGAGCACGGCGGGGACGGAGGAGAGCAAAGTGTTGCTGGAATGGTGGTAGGCGGACACAACTCATGCTTCCCTGTCCCGAGCAGCTGAGCAGGCGCAGTAGCTTCAACAAATGAGACATCATGATTTGGAGTTTCAACTGTAATCCCTAGCACCGCTTCATTCCTCTCACGGAACCCACTCATTGCACTCCAACTTGGAATCGAACTCGTGTTTTGGTTGTGATTATGTTCCATCATTGGCTGTTTGGGGGACTGAGCGATCTCACCAGCAGCTAAAGATTGGCTGCACTCTGTTCCACCTTCGCCTCCTCCTTTCCGAAGTTTTGGGGGAGAGGGCGACGTGTCATCCTCTAGGAATCCCTCCCCACTATTTTCGAAACTTGACCGCTTGAGTCTATTCTGCTCAATCTTTTGTTTCTTTATCTTTTTCTCCTCCTCCGTCATGATCCACTCCTTTTTCATTCCAATTTCAAAGCATTTTTTGAGCCGACAACGCTGACAAAATCGTCTTGTGATAGCGTCCACCTTGCAATTATTACTGAAGGGACAAACAAACTCCTTTGTTCGTAGTGCGTTTCGTCTAAAGAATGCTTTGCACGACTCGCACGTGATAGCATTGAAGTTGTTCCCTAATGCCTTGGCACCGCAAACACCACATACTTTTGGGTCACCTTTGTTTCCAGTCTTTCTGTATAATTATAAACAGGAGTAACTTAGGTTCAATATATTTGGAAACGGGATTGTTAAATGTTGTTTCTCAAGGTTATACCATATATAAATAAAAACAGTATATTCAATATTGTATATTCTTTGAATAAGTATCGTTTTGGAACGGGTTCGTGCAATACGTCAAAAGGCAAGAAATAGAAATGTGATGAGGTATAATATAATACATATATACGATTTTAGTTAGTTTCAGAAACTTATCCAGGTCGAGAAAATTCCTTGTTAACTACCACCGCCCACTCACCCAGGTCATGTTAGTAAATTGCGAAAGTATGTAACTGATAATGCAAGCGAAACATTGGTTAAGCAATCGGGGTGCGGCATAGTAAGGATCAACGATGAGAGGTTGACTCGGTATTTTTTCGCAACTAAATAATATCGGATAAGTATTATTCATTTTGAAATCTTTTGACATATCGCACACTTGCCCGTACCTCAATAAGGTTATAACTAATAAGGCTGACCTGTCACACGATGGTGAGGTTGGAGTTGATTCCGATTCAGTTGAATTCGGACTCTCCTCACCATCCACTTGCGGCTGAACAGAAATCCGAGTCATTTCAGAGCTCATTGTCACTTATCTTGAAAATACGTGGTTGGACTCCCTCCACCTCATATTTTCAACTGTGAGCTGAACTACAAGGATATTATCAACTATTTAACCCCTGTGTTTATTTTATTTCCGTGCTTGCGACTTCAGCAATTAATTTTTTATTATTAATATCCAGTGAAGTGCACTAGTAAGTGCAAGTCAGAATGAGAGATGAATTTGTTTGGGGAATATTGACGAAGTTAAATGAGGTTAATGAATGGAAAACGAGCGGATGACTAAAATTGTTGAATGGCGAATCCTCATCGTGAACCAGCACCAGGCCATTTCATCATTCAATGTTTCTCGTTTACATCATTTGTAATTTTATCTGCAACTGAACTGCTTGCATTACACTTGTGTATTCCCAGCATCGCACCACAACCAACAACACAAATAACACAATCAACAATAGCAAGGATGAGGATAATACTTGTCACTTATTAACTGGCAGTGCAGCTGTAGCTTTCTAAGCATGTCTATGTTTTCTAACCGGCAACCTGCGTATTGTGTATACGAGTAACTGACAATAATAGATTCAGAAATTTTCAAAATCTATTCTCCTACTTCTTAAAAGATATAAATGCGACACTGGCAAAAATCATTTTCCTGAAGGATTTTTATCAACTTTTGTTTTTGTAATTGGGATGGATAAGTCAAACGACGAACAGAATTGATTCCCAAATCCACACCTCTAAGGGATAATCTAACCCCACCTGAACATTTAAGGGATAACCTGAAGGTCATATATTTGTTTCTTAAGAAAAGAAATGACTCTGACTGCTGAATATATTGCATCCATGCTGTTATCAGTGTTCAATGATGATGACCATGACTACCTAAGTACGATTATCTAGAAATCAAAATCTACAATAATTTGAAATAATGAAATTCCTCGACAGATAAATCCAAACTTACCTTGTAGATTAATGCTTAAACACTAAATTCTTTTTCTGAAGCAAAATATAGGTTGTAAAAAGGTGTATGTATAAAATATAAACTCACAAGCAACCATTGCAAAACCTCAATGAAATATTCCGTTGAAACAATCAACAACCGATTGCTAATCATATCGGTGGTTCGTTTTGAAAAAAAAAAGCCAATATAGCCTTCGCTAGTTGATGATTTAACTTATACAGTGTCACTGTTAGAAGAACAATCACCATTGTGTATTGAAACAATTAAATAAAGACAATATAATCTAAGACTCGCAGATGGGTCGGATTTCAGCAAACATGATTCAGATTTTTTTTTGTTTTTTTTTCAGGCAAACATGAGCTATTTTATGGCATTGAACAAATTATGATGCCTGCATCATATAGGGATGGTTGACTACTAATATTACTGCATTTTGTTTGCCTACGCCTACAAGTCATGATTCGTCGAAAAATTCAATAAAAATATTTTATGTTAAAAAATCTGAGCCATGTTTGTTGTGATCCAACCGTGTTTGTGGGTGTGTTTGAAACGATTGGTCATTCGGTAATTGACGGGCAGCTTGTTAGCGTGATTCATCCTATGCAATTTAATGAGTTTTGTAAGAGTATTTTTGTCCTTTTCAGGTACAAGTGTTTGAAATTCACCATTTGCATTTATACAATAAAGGTAATGTGAGCAAACAAAAATATTCATTCATCTGTTTTTTATATAATCGTTGGAGCTTCCAGATTAAGTATTTTTTTCATGCCTGCACAGCAACATCACGCATTTGATAGAAACAAGAGAAGTAAGACACCAGCTGTGATAACACTTTCCCTGCTCTCCACTATTATCAGCTACTATCGCTATGCTTCCCCAACATAAAACACTACACTAGCATTGCAACTTGACTTTGTCATATGGATGATGGAAAGAAAAAACACAGTGTTTCTCACTTGCACTCGCTACACGCACTCCACAGGTCTTCCGTTACCAGTAATACAGATAACCTGACTCTTTAATAACGTGTTAAAACTCTATCAATACAACAGTAGTACTGTTTTCCATACAGGGACACAATCGATACTACCTAATGCAATAATTACGCTACATATTTATATGTATAACAATTTGTATTTGTAACAATTTTTTAAGAAACTACCATTACCTAGTTCATCTATACACAAAGATCTAATCTGGTTCAAGCTGAGAGACACTATAACGTCATGAGTACATAAATCGGTAATGCCGAAGAAGTAACTTCATGCATTAAGATCCATACTATTTGTTTCCAATTTTTCCTGCTTCCGACGGTTATATTTCCATTCGCTTGCATCTTCTGTCACCTCTCGTGCGTGGGGAGAATGAGTTGGCTGGAGAAACCAGTGAAGGCTCTGCTACTTGACATCTCCGGAGTTCTTAGAGACGGGGATCAAGCTATCGTTGGTTCGCTAGAGGCCTTTCAAAGGTGGGTTCCACTAATGACTGATTCGGCTGCGCTTATAGCACATAACACTTTCATTTCACTTGTAATGTCATTTGGTGTATTCCACGCTACAACGGTGTTTTCTATACACTTAAGTAGTTCATTTCTGATCACCATTTTCTTCAGTCCATCCCTGATTGAAAATCTCCAATGTTACGTTAACAATTTAATTTGTGAAAGTGCAGCGTACAGAATCCACGGCATGATCGATTTGTATAGGCATTTCCTCCAGCTATGATAAACAAAGATGTGCAACAAATATGTTATAAAAAAGATACAAAATAAATACATACATAAATGTCTCTAAAAATTGATAAAATATGTAGTGAAAATCGGCACTGCATGAAACCATTTCTACTATACTTCCTTCCTATCCGTATCCTATGTATTTCAACTTCTACTAATATTCGTTTCGTACGAACGGTTCTGCAATTCATTTCCTACTCCGCTCTACAATATACTTTTCTATTGACATTCACCAGTAACCCGTATCGTATAGCACGAACCTTTAATTTAAGTACAACCGAACCCGTAACCTAACCTATAATTCATAAAAACATGCTATTGACACCCTATTCCTTACTGTGATTTATTATCTACTGAAA
>JAANSM010003959.1:0-12031 GCA_036850725.1 Orchesella villosa | reverse complement strand
GTTGTAGTGATCCTGAAGCTCCTTTCAATTTTTTAACCGTAGAATTCAAATAATTTTTTGTTTACAAATCAATGAGTCAAGGTACATACTTTGACTAGCCCTTTTCTATTGTACTAGTCAATATAAAACTTTAAAAAATACTACAACCATCAAATAACAACAAATTACAGAAACCACATAACTTATAAAGATAATGCAGAGACGTTTGGTAAGTGAAATTCTTGATTAGGGATACGCTTGCCCACATTGGGTTTCTTAGCATGTTGTTTTCATATGTAAAAGAAAATTGCCTTTTCGTTTCTGTTGAATGGTAAAACATGAAACGAGCTGGTGCACCGTGTATAGTACAGATTTTTGTGTTCTATCGATCGGAACTAACGCACAAGTTGTATATTCACAGCGTTAACTTTGGTGTGGATTTGAAATTTGAGAATTTGCATGCTTCCATGGAAACCACGTATAGCAAAAATTGTTGCATTCTTTTTCAGGACCCCCTTGTTGAACGTAAACTCAGATTATATCATGTCTCTAGTAGCTAGGCGTATGGAAGTCGTAGGTTGCTATATACACGCACTTTGAAAATTTTCGTTTATTTTGTAACTTGCATCATTTTTAACCATGTGTGTGTCCATTTCCATTATTTAATACAAATTCCAGGTTATAACGTATGCAAAACATTGATATTCAACAAATTACACGATGAAATCCAAAACTCAACTTGAAATCTACGTGCACATCGGATTATGTCAGGTAATACTTCCATTTAGTCGTTTATCATTCTGGATAATTTTTTCCCACGGTTTTATCCAGTCTACAAAGCGTAGACATAGGCCATACAGCTACCAGATTTCCTTCAAATATTTTACCTCCGATTAAAAACAATCATTAGACGTCAGCTCAAACAACGATTTTTTAATACTGAACTTCATTAAACTACAATACATGATTTCACTATTTTGATTAACTCCAAAAATTTAAATTAAGTAGTTTGGCTTCTGACGATAATAATGAATTTGTCGCAACTCGTTAAGTCATAAGTTTAATGCAAAACAAATCATCAACACTTGAAAACATAAAATTACTTAGTTTTTTGTTATTCCTGGCTAAAAGTCTTTTCAAACGTTGCGCGTTACTTATTCGACTTTTGACGTAGCCTTCAAGATGATTAACTTATTCAACGGTTAAACACTATAACTATCAACAGATAAAAATTAATCGAATACGAGAACTGTCGTAAAGAATTGAAACTAAATTAAATTCATATTTACTGCTTGTGTCACATCCCTAACCGCCACTATGGCATTAGCAGAATTCACAATCAGGGCATGAAAGTAGTCAACCCTAGTTTGCTTTGTAAATTTTCCACAGTTCCCGTAAGTAAATTTTAACACCTGTATTGCCCTCACCCTTTTCTGGTACATCTTAAAATAAAATCTGCCAGAGCAATTAAGTAGCAAATTCTTGAATTTTGTTTGAACCTTAACGCTGTTTGAACTCACGTCCACCATTACTGACAACAGCACAACAACAAACAACATTGCACAGACGAGACCAATAATCATTAAAGCACAAATGTGTAACGGTAATATATGGCTAGCACATACAACTAAAACGTTAATACAAATAATAATCAAGTAACAAAATGATAGATAAACTGCTGCAAAGTCGGATGCGGTTTGGCACAAATCAGGATGAATTATCAGAAGTTGACTAAATTTTTCCCAGAGCGTTTGAATTTTTTCTGCGGCAACAAACTTTGTAAAAAGATTTTGATAACAGGAGATTAAACATAATAAGAGACACCAAACATTTCTTATTGTTCTGCTGCCTTCAATGACACAAATTGTTACAAAAATCCATCTCAATAAAAATATCAGAATGATACAAACACCGTTTCTTTGCTTAAATGGAAAGAATTCCTTTAAGAGACACCAAACATTTCTTATTGTTCTGCTGCCTTCAATGACACAAATTGTTACAAAAATCCATCTCAATAAAAATATCAGAATGATACAAACACCGTTTCTTTGCTCAAATGGAAAGAATTCCTTTAGAATAAAATAGTACGGATCCAACGAGAAAGAGACTATAAGAATGGGAGCAATATATGGCAGTATTGTGGCTATTATTATAAAGCCGAGAAGTATTATTCCAATGAAGTCTTTGCGGGTTTGAATTTCCCCCACTAGTTTCCTCGGATACGCCACGCCCACGTCAAATTTGAATAGTCGATTCCATGCAGTAGAGATCACTTTTCCCCGCCTAAAAACTAAATAGTTGGTGAGTGGGATGGATATTGCACAGCAAAGGCAAATCAAAGTCATAATAATCTGGTAAATTGGATACTTTTCAGGGTGTATCAGAGCGTCAATAAGTAATAGGAAGGAGGAAGTGAAACCAGTTAAAAGTATTGCGAAGATGTTGCTTATGAGGCATAATATAAACTGTCGAGTTGTTGATGTAACCTCGAATTTTTTGAAGGAGGGATTCCAACGAATGCCAAATGTGTAAAATAATGTTTGATCAATTTGGTCGTTAACTTTCAAACATTTTATTAGCATTGATGAAAGGTTGATTTCTGCCATTTTGTCAGGAACTTTAGATTCATTAGTAATTTTTTAGCCCAATATAGGTGTACCAAAACCATGCACGTTTGATTTTCTTGATGAAGACTAGAGAGAGATTCAAAATCGATTGAACAGTACAAGTATGACATGGGCTTTGTAAATTTCACCAAAAAATATGTGTACGATCGTTGTGTTTACAGTAAATTCCGGAACTATTTAGAATTGAAAGAAGCTAATTTTTACTCTATTCTTTTTTCGAAATATGTGTAGAGAAATATACTAGTAACTCCACACTTACTGAACATATTAGACCTTTCTATCGAGTATGTTGTAGTTCAGGAAAAAAGGACTGTGTCTAACGAATACTTCGCACGTGGCTTAGATACTGATGTCCAACAGAAAAGTTACGTGTAAGCTTTTGAATACTGAATAAAAGTAAGGCAGGTAAGAGCGAAGGCAAATGTTATGCTAAGTTTTTAGTCGATGGATGATGGTAAAATCAATGACGGCTGTTGTCATAATTATGGAGCTCTGAAAAACAAGGCCAAATTTGTTGACAATCAAAAACTTTTATCTGATTTAATGTTCGGTTGAAAAATACTTTAATCGGGTATAATTATTGAAATGATTGTCCAATCTATATCATACAACATAAAATTATTCGCTATTTGGTATCCAATACGGAGCGAGTGAGCCTTTGTTTTAAACTGCTAAATGGCAGTGGTAATGCTATCAGAGGAAGTTTACATTTCCAAATCATTGATTAGATATTGAATGTGCGCATTGATTTTTTTGTTACTGAGCAATCATTTAATCCATTCGACTGAAGGAATTATGTCCTTTTGTTTTGGTAAACTACGATTAATTTTCCATCTGGTTCTTTATTTTTGTAAAAAAATACAACGAGTTCTTGTTTTTTACGCCTTAAAGTTTAAAACAGGTAAATAAAACATTTAAACCAAATTAAAGTTTTAAATTTGCATGCGTATTGAAAATAGAAATTATATCAAAGGATCCTTCCATTCACGATCGAAGGCTCTCAAGCGAAATTATTACGAGATCAAATAGTGATAAGAGTACAGTCGGAGCCATCCAAATGTGTCTCCTGAATTTTTCTCGGCGTGAGTGCAATTTAATTTTGTTATATATGCATACCATCCAACAAACTTTGTTTTCTTTGCTAGTTCGCACCCAAAAGCAAATGGACCAAGTGCTAAATAGTTAAGTTTGTTTATATATTCAATGTTGTACGGATTAGGCTTTACTGTAAGACAAAAACATTTTTTATATTCATCCGCATCCTAGAATTGCCATCATGTACTTATAAAAAATGCTAAAATCTTGGTGTTCCCATCCCTCGTATAAAAAACACCCTGTTGTGTTTTCAATTGTATTGCACGCCAGCGCAACCTTCAATTCAACATATATAACAATATGAAAGTACTCAAACCTGGAAAATCAAAGTTGTATAAAATCATAGTTATCCACATTCGTTTTTTTGCTTGATCTTGGGATGAATTGCAGTTTAGATTGTTTCTGTCCCACGATGAATGACCCTGTCACCAGGAAAACTGGGCTTGTCCTCTCCGTTTAACTTTGATCGATGAGAATTTCCATATAAGTTGACGTTGACATAAATTATACATTAGTATGCATTAAAGCTGCCAAACCTGTTGATTAAAACTTGGAGCTTGTGGGAAGTGGGAAAGATAGACTTGCCAGTTTTGTCGAGCGACAACATAATCTCGAAAAAACAGTCATGAATCTCTTCAAAACTGCTTGGTAATAACTGTAAATCCAAGAGCTTTCCAGCAAGCCCATGTGTCAGCCTCATGTAAGCCTGTGTTGAGATTAGATCTGTCTGTTGTCGTGTGACAAATTAATCTCCAAATGTTTCTGACCATCCTCATAACACATATATGTATGGCATACAACATAACGAATACTTCTCAAGCTTGCAAAACAAAAATATGCTCTTCAAACCAAACCTTGATCAAGACAACTCAAGTTCGTTTCCATTGAGTTTCACCTTAGTATTCTGGTGGAATCGGTTTAAGTAACAAGCAAGAAGAAAATTACTTCTCAATAATTTCATAACGATGAAGTTAGCAGCATTCATCCTTGGGTCTATCCCCCTTCTCATCCAATTCTATTCAAAAAAATACCTTGAGGAGGACAGACTAAGCACCTTAACGGAGCTGGAAAATGACTTGAATCTGCCGAGAATCAAAGAATATGATTTTATTGTGGGTAAGTTTCTATAAAATAAAATCAATAATTATATTTATTTAAATTTTCATTAAAATTGAATAAAGTAAAAGCCTAATTTTTTTTCTATACAGTTGGAGCCGGGACTGCGGGATGTATCCTTGCCTCAAGGCTTTCGGAACAATTCAACGTCCTCCTCTTGGAAGCAGGAGGAGAACCCGTCCCAGCCTCTCAGGTCCCCTTTTTCGTACCACAGGTGGGCTTTGACAAGGACACAAATTACCATTGGCCTTCAATTCCCCAACGATATGCTTCACAAGAAACGGGCGGTGTGATTTATTCTCATCTTGGAAAAATGTTGGGTGGCTCTGGCTCCCATAATGATATGCTTCATAACCGGGGAAGTCCCAAAGATTTTGATAATTACGCAAGGATTGCAAATGACTCTAGTTGGGCCTATGAAAATTCTGTGGAGTATTTCAGAAGGCATGAAAACTTTATCGGAGTTTTGTTCACTGGAGAATATGAAGGTAATAAAAAAGAGAATGTCAGCCTTTTATCTGTTTAAAAAAATTTTCTGAAAGATTTTTATAATAAGTTTGTAATTTTTTCCAGAAAATTATGGACACGAAGGACCAGTCGTGATTGATACAGATACGCCACCATTCCTCCCCATCTGGTTTGATGTGGGAAGAGAACTCGGCTACAAAATCGCTGATCCAAACGGTTTTCAATCGGAGAGTTTTACACCAATGGCAAAGGCAATTAATAGAGGTCAAAGGTCAAGTTCTTACAACACTTACATTAAGCCGATCAAAGAATCCAGGCAAAACTTGACAATTCATCCATATTCCATTGCAACTCAGGCAAGTTATAAATAAAATACTGAAAATATCCTTTCCCGTTTTAAAAAACTTAAAAAAATTCGATTTTATTTTGAATTTTTGAAGGTTCTCATTGACACAAACAAAAAGGCATACGGTGTACTCTACGAACGACATGGAATCCCCCAAATAGCTCATGCTTCCAAAGAAGTCATAGTTTCTTCCGGGATATTTAGCTCACCCCTTCTCCTAATGAAATCCGGTATAGGTCCCCGAGACCAATTGGAAGAAGCCGAAATCCCAGTGAAACAAGAGCTTCCAGGAGTCGGCCAAAATTTTGCTGACCATCTCCACATAATGTTGCATAATATTCAATACAACAGCTCAATAATCCCCTTCATCCCGAGCATCCCTGAAGAGCAAGAGTTTGAGGAGATGCTTAAAGAATACCAAGAAACTGGTGCAGGAATTCTTGGCTGGTTGCAAGAAGGAGTTCAATCTTACTTCGTATCAAGAAGGGCAAAGGCAGATGGGGAAGGGGAATGGCCTGACATTCAAATTGCTTATGATCCAATGTGTCCCGCTCCTTATGGAGATGACATGCCGGTTTCCTGCATGTATTTGTTTTGCGGAAGGCCTAAATCAAAGGGAAGCATGAGACTCAATACCACAGCTTATAAGGAAGGTATTCGGAGTGATGATGTTAAATTGGCAATAATTGATTTTGGATTTTTTGAGGGAGAAGGGAGCTCGGATATGGATGTCCTTTTGGAAGCTTTTGAGCTCTCATTTTCTATGCTTAACACAACTACCTTGAAAAAATATGGAACTACTTATATGGATTGAGGCTCATCCGGCTTGTACGGCACATGAGTTCCTTTCAACGGAGTATTGGAGGTGTTATATCACCCAGAAAGTTGCGAATGGGTATCATGGAGTGGGAACTTGTAGTTTGGGCTCTGTAGTGGATTCGAAATTCAGGTGAGTTTGAGATTGGTGATTGGTTAACTGAAACTTTATGGAAATTAATTTAGTATTTCTCAAAATTTCAAAAAAAAATTTGTAATACAATTTGTTACAGGGTGCAGGGGATATCCAATCTGAGAGTGGCGGATGCCTCGGTGCTACCTGTTGTTCCAAATTCGAATTTGAATGCTCCTGTTATGATGCTAGCGGAGAAGGCTGTTGCTGATATTGTTGAGGCTTGGAAGTAAATATCCAGTTGAAAGCAATAAACTCAGTTGTTTTATGCAAGTAAATTCATTCTCATCTCTACGCCCTCCTGCCTGGTTTTTATTCGTTGTTATAAGTCAAACATAAAGTAAAAACTTTTGAGTAATTGCATATAATACCACCATTTCACCAGCTGAATCCTCAATTTACAATGCAGGCACAATTTACATTTGCATAAAAAACCCGAGATAAAAGGACTAAAGTCTGGGAATGGGATGTCATTATAATCATCATATCACCCATATTTATTTCAATCTCATAGCAGTTATATCTACACGCGTATAGTTGACATTGACAATTTTTGGTTGTCTCGATTATCCTTGATCGATGAGAATTTTCATACAGCTTGATGTTAACATACTCATACATATTGTAATACTAGTATTTATCGTGGTAATTGATCAAAATTGTTGATAAACATATACGAAAAAATCCTCCATTATAATCATAAAGATACTCAACCCTCACCTACATCCTCATGATTTTAAGTTTATACATATAAACTTGTCCGTTGTTGAGTGACAAATTAATCCAGGCAAAAATAAGTAATCATTATGAAGCTTATTCTGTATTCAAACCTAGTCAAAATATGTTATTGGGTTTTATTTTTCTACGTTGATGGAGAAAGCAATTATTAAACAATAGAAAAATAAGACAGAATTAAACAAGTCACAAGCATGAAGTTAGCGGCCTTCGTTCTTGGGTCGATCCCCCTCCTCATCCAATTCTACTCAAGAAAATACCTAGAGGAAGACCGAGTGAAGAGCTTAACAGAGCTGGAAAATGATTTGAATCTTCCGAGAATCAAAGAATATGATTTTATTGTGGGTAAGCTCAAATAATATTGATATTTGGGTATTAGATGTTGGATATTGGGTCAAATATTCAATGAAAAATTTTACAACTCCAAAATTTATTTTGGCTGAAGTCGGCGCAGGAACCGCAGGATGTATAATTGCTGGACGTCTTTCGGAGCAATTCAACGTGCTTCTATTGGAAGCAGGTGGGGAGCCAGTTCCAGTCGCTCAAGTTCCCTATTTCAATCTTAATGTGGCTTACAACCCAGACGTAAGCTATGTTTGGCCCTCAGTACCTCAACAATTCGCTTCACTTGATACGGGTGGCGTGATTTCCTCCCATCTTGGAAAAATGTTGGGTGGCTCTGGCTCCCATAATGATATGATTCATAATCGTGGGAGTCCACAAGACTTTGACAATTATGCGAGAATAGTCAACGATTCCAGCTGGACATATGAAAATGTTTTGGAGCACTTTAAAAAATATGAAAATTTTATTGGAGAGCTGTTTACTGGAGAATATGAAGGTACGCTAAAAAAATTTAAGAAAAAATTGAAACAACGCTAAGGGTTTTATTGAAAATTTGAGAATATGAGAAAAGTTTTGTCAACGCACATGATTTTTATAGAAAATTATGGACATGAAGGCCCTATCGTTGTTGATACGGACACGCCACCATTCCTCCCAATTTGGTTTGACGTGGCAAGAGAACTCGGTTACGAAATTGGGGATCCTAACGGATTTCAGAAAGAAAGTTTCACTCCGGTGGCGAAGTCAATCAACAGGGGTCAAAGGTCAAGCTCTTACAACCAATATATTAAACCAGTAATGGAATCAAGGCAGAACTTAACAGTTCATCCATATTCAATAGCTACTCAGGCAAGTTTACAGTATAATATTGAAATCAAAATTTTCATGTCTTTAGCTTTTCTTAAGACATAAGATTTTTCAAAATTGATGTAGATCCTCATTGACGCAAATAAGACAGCATATGGTGTACTCTACGAGCGACATGGCATCCCCCAAATAGCCCACGCTTTCAAAGAAGTTATCATCTCCTCCGGAATATACAGCTCGCCACTTCTCCTCATGAAATCGGGCGTTGGACCGCGGGACCAATTGGAAGAGGCAGAAATTCCAGTAAAGCATGAGATCCCTTCATTAGGCCAAAATTTAGTCGACCACCTCGTATTTACCTTGACTGACATCCACTACAACAGCTCAATGATCCCTTACATTCCAAGAATGCCTCAAGAAAAGGAATTTGAAGAGATGGTACAAAAATACCAAGAAACTGGGGAAGGAATTCTTGGCCACTTGCAAAGAGGACCTCAAGCTTACATCGTCTCATCAAGAGCAAAGCAAGAAGGGGAAGGGGAGTGGCCTGACTTCCAAGCAGTTTACGCTCCAATGTGTCCTGCATTAGAAGGCGATAACGTACAAACTTCTTGCATGTTCGTTCTTTTGGGAAGGCCTAAATCAAGGGGCAGTTTGAGACTTAATACTACGGCGTATAAGGAAGGGGTCCGAAGTGATGATGTCAAGTTGGCAGTGATTGACTATAGAATTTTTGAAGGAGAAGGCAGCTCTGATTTGGATGTCCTTGTGGAAGGAGTTGAGTTCATGTTAAAAGTGCTTAACACAACAACAATGAAGAAATACGGGACGTCCTACGAAGAAGAACCTCATCCTGCTTGTAATTCCCATGAATTTCTCTCCAGAGAGTATTGGAGGTGTGTCATAACGCGAAGGCTTATTGGCGGGAATCATGCTACAGGAACTTGTAGTTTGGGTTTCGTTGTGGATTCCAAGTTTAGGTAAGGATTTAATTTTTTCCATTGAGGTTGATGTATTTTGTTACACCGAAGTATATACTAAAATTTTAAAATTCTGTTCAGGGTACAAGGGATTTCTAATCTGAGGGTGGCGGATGCTTCCGTTTTCCCTGCAGTACCGAATTCAAACATTAATGCACCGGTTATGATGGTAGCGGAGAAAGCTGCAGCGGATATAATTGAGACTTGGGAGTAAGCATCAGTTTGAATTTTTTTTAAACATTGGTTTAGTGTTAAATTTGCAGGTACTATAAGCTTTAGTAACAAAGCTTGATTATATTAAAAATTGAATCAAACAGTAATATTTATTATATTAAAGTAATTATAAGTTACCCACAGAATATAATACCTGACCCACATGTATAAAAATACGTTAATACGAGTCTTTGTCATAATAGAAATAAAAATAAACTTCATTTACATTAAAAAAGCGTAAATTGACATTATCAATTATCCAAGTTAGTTTGTGCTTTCAGATTTTTGAGAAGTGGGATTCTCAATAAAGCATGTATAACCTTAATTATATTTCAATTTGTTACATTTTTTAATTCCCTACGTACAACTATATGGCATTTTTGGGGAATCAATAACCAATGTAAAAAATACAATCCTCATCTGTTTTGGAAAAACTTTTCGTTTAAACAACTTGACAACGTGATAAGACCACTCCAAAAACTTGGAAAAACAAAGTTGCATATATATTATTGTAGCGACCGTCAGCATTTAATATTTTTACGCTTGATTACCTAAAATGTCCTTTATTCAGCGTGACAGAAACACCTTTCACATAGAAAACTGAATTATGTATGTCTCGTTTATCTTTTTGATCGATGAGCATTTTCGCATGGATTGACACACGATTTCATATGTGACACATTAATTTGTATCCGTCTAAATAAGCTCCCTAACCTGCTGATTAATTGGAAAAGCCCAGCTTTGTTCGCAAAGCAGAATATGAATCTGGGCTGGGTTTGTGCCACGACTACACTTCTTGCATTTGTCCATTCCGAGTAATAAGTTAGCCTCGCGAAACAGTCATCACATGATTGCTCAGCTCTTGAAAGTAAACTTAACTTGTTACTGAGTTCAGTGTAATTTTGGAAGCAGTTTGATAAACAGGCAAAAAACCTACAATTTAGAAATCATGAAGTTAGCGGCCTTCGTTTTAGGGTCGATCCCTATTCTCATCCAATTCTACGCCAGAAAGTACCTCGAGGAGGACAGAATCAAAACTATAACTGAACTAGACAACGATCTGAATCTGCCAAGAATCAAAGAGTATGATTTTATAGTGGGTAAGTTTATAATAAACAATCCTATTTTATATTTAATGAAATTTTCGATAGAAAATTTAACTAACAACAATTTTTCACTATAGTTGGAGCAGGAACTGCAGGATGTATAATTGCTGGACGTCTTTCAGAGCAGTTCAACGTCCTCCTCTTGGAAGCAGGCGGAGAACCCGTCCCAGCCTCTCAAGTTCCCTATTACGTCCTTGACGTTGCGTCTGATCCAGATACAAACTACTTTTGGCCTTCAGTTCCTCAACGACTTGTTTCACTAGATACTGGTGGTATTGTTTCCTCTCACCTTGGAAAATGTTGGGTGGCTCTGGCTCCCATAATGATATGGTCCACAACCGAGGCAGTCCTCATGATTATGATAATTACGCAAGAATTGCTAACGATTCCAGCTGGACATATGAAAATGTTTTGGAGTACCATAAAAAGTATGAAAACTTCATTGGGGAACTTTTCACTGGAGAATATGAGGGTAAAATTGATATTACCAAACCAAGCTGTTTGTTTTAAATTTTTGTAAAAAACAAAATCACATAAATAAATAAAATCACTAAATTATTTTTTCACCTTACAGAAAATTATGGCCATGATGGCCCCATCATTGTCGATACGGATACCCCACCATTCCTCCCCATTTGGTTTGACGTGGCGAGGGAACTTGGCTACAACATCGCTGATCCCAATGGCTACCAATCGGAGAGTTTTACACCGATGGCGAAGGCAATCAACCAAGGTCAAAGGTCAAGTTCTTACAACCAATATATTAAACCGGTGATGGGATCCAGACAAAACTTGACTGTTCATCCTTATTCGATGGCTACTCAAGTAAGTCTTAATTAAAATCAAAATCAAACTGAAAGCAACATTTCTTTCACTTTTCGGAAAGTTTATAAATTCCGTTTTTAAAAAAAATTTATTAAGGTCCTCATTGATTCAAACAACAAAGCATATGGTGTACTTTATGAGCGCCATGGTATTCCTCAAATAGCCCACGCTACTAAAGAGGTCATAATCTCTTCCGGAGTTTACAGCTCGCCCCTACTCCTCATGAAATCTGGGGTTGGACCACGAGACCAATTGGAAGAAGCAGGAATTCCAGTAAAACACGAGCTCCCATCCTTAGGCCAAAATTTGGCTGACCACCTCATGTTTATCTTAGGCGACATTGAATACAACAGCTCAATTATCCCTTACATTCCAAGAATGCCAAAGGAAGAAGATTTTGAGGAGATGATCCAAACTTACCAGGAAACGGGGGAAGGAAT
>JAANSM010003958.1:0-12031 GCA_036850725.1 Orchesella villosa | reverse complement strand
TATTTTAACGTAAGATTTAGTAAATACTAATGGAGTCTATTATGTAAAATAAATACTGTAACTGTTATCATGTAATTTTATAGGATATGCACGTAACAAGTAATCGAACGCTTAGGAAAGATCGAAACCAGGACTGGAAGCTATTGACTGCTTGGGAGAAAGGGGGCTTCACATTCCTAAGCTTTTCCAGGTTGTTAGATACGTGTGATGAAAACGATTATTTAATATCTGTAAGTTCCAGTAGAAACTGCAAATATAATAATTTTCAGTTCGGAAAATAGCATCAATTACCTGTGCAAATTAACGATAATTTATCGCTTTATTTCCCCTCTTGAAGTTGGATCAAGTTACCCTGATATGGGCGTATAGTGAAAGAGATGAGATTGAAAATCATTATCAGAATCGTGGAACATTTAGTACATATTTACTGGACCCTGATGTGACTCCCGACATAGATGGTTTGGTAAATCAACGAAATCGGCCCACAATTTCGGCTTCAAGTGGCCCTGTCCAACAGTGGAAACTGCAGAGACGATATCGCTTACCAACTCGTAGAACATCTTACTGGTGTTCTATACATGCGGGCCCCAAACTTCCCCATAAACACCATGTTATCGGGGTATGTACATTAACATTTAAGCTTTTGAACATATTCAAAAGGTAATCCAAGTTAGTAATTTTATGTTTTATGCATTGGATTATTGTAGTTCCGAACCTACTTAGAAAACGAAGACGCAAGAAAGCACACTCACCATTTACTAGTTTACAGATGCAAAGCACCAGAAGGAATTGACCCACAAGTATTTTTCGAGCCATTCACAAAGTATCCAGGCGAGGAATGCTTCCTTAATGAAAATCGTCGGATTCCATTGAACCTTTGCCGTGATGTGTTGTCAATTTGGGGTTATGGTGGAAAGGTTTTGTTTTATTTTAATGTATAGAAATTCAAACTATATTAAATAGGTTCATAAAATCATCCAACTAAAATGAAACATCTTTCTTTGTTTTGCAGCCATTCTTTCTGCCAGAGACTGTCGGATTTCCCATTGGCGAATCTCAAAACGAATATTTCCTCTTTGAGGCGCATTATGATAACCCCGACTTGAGAAGTGACCTGGAATTCGCTAGTGGTGTTGAATATTTTATTACACCGAAAACAAGGTACTTTAAGCAAATCTTAATTATATATCTATAGATTCTAAATACACTAATAAGTATGTGAATTTAAATATTGTTTACAAAATTAGGAAACGTGAAGGAGGCGTCCTCATAGTAGGGTTTGATATTCCAGGCTCTCTTGCAGCCATACCTCCTGGATCATCTAACTTCAGTCTCATTGGTCACTGTAACTCTAATTGCACCAAGACGATGATGCCTTCCCAAGGAGTTGATGTGGTGGCTGTTGGTTTGCATGCTCATACAGCAGGTTTACATTTTAAACCTTAAAATAATTTTTTTAAACATATTCATTCAAGATTGCTATACTATACTACAATTTAGTTATTAATTGTTAATCAGCAAGGCAAATTAGACTACGGCAAATTAATGGGGACCAGGAGCTTCCCTGGCTAATGAACGATGATAACTTCAACCCAAATTTTCAACAAGTTAGACTACTGCAACAAGAAAGGAAAATTATGCCTGGAGATCAACTGATTTCAAGTAAGCATACTTTGTCACTTGTTCTGTATCATAATAACTGAAGGCGAATGCTATACTTCTTATGGCTTACGGCTTACCATTTATAAACCAACGCGATGATGCTTCCATAAAGAGCACGTTCCAAACTTTCTCATTAAAATTTATTAGGATGCAATTACGATAATACTTATGCAAACGGGACCACCACAATTACGGGTTTCGGCACCCCGGACGAAATGTGCCTTTCCTTTGTTATCATTGCCAATAGAATTCCCTACTTCCGATGTACCAGCGAATATCCAGCTCAGAAACTTCTTTCTTTGCTTGGAGTAGAAGACGTGATTTGGTAAGTTGAAGTTGATAAATCATGCTGTATTATTATATAATATAAAAAAGTTAGTGATTTGAACAACTTTAAAATATATTAAAATAAAGGGACATTGAGAGGCAGCAAAGGTTAGTTACATCACCACCCTTGCTTCAAGGCTTAACTCTCAACCAAGTTGCTGATTATCATGTGCATTGGACTGAAGAGTTGAGAATACATTTGGAAAAAGATATTATGTACAGCCCTCATGTCGTAACCTGCCCCACTTCAGCCGTACCATCAGCCCAACAATTTCTTATGTCATTTTCGCAGCAGCTAGGACAAAGCGCTGTGAATGCAGGTGAGCAACAGTTACAGGAAATAGTTCGACGTGTCGTTTCCCAACTTTTGCAACTAGGTGTTAGAGGCATATTGCAGTCTGCTGGTTCGAGATCTTCTGGTCAAGGTCAAACAAGTGTCAGTCAGCTTCCAACTTTCGGTGGCGCTCCAGTCTTCCCACAAGGTACCCCTGCAACTGGCGTCTCTGGTTTAGGAGTTCCTCCAAACGTTGAATATCCCAAAGGAGCCACGGTTTATAGGCCCAAAGCATCCTGTACCCGTCCTTCAGCAGGAGAACAGTTTTACAAAGTTTCTTCTGCATATCCTCAGGTGGGGCATAATGGGTTGAAGAGAGCACATGTTCGAACTTTACGTACTTAAACTTTACTTAAACCATATTCCAAATTTAAAAAACAAATATTTATTTCTTTTATAAACGGCCGCTGCCAGGAATTTTTAAGGCGTAGAACGAAATTACAAAAAAAACGATTAAAAATAACGATTTTACTAATTTTTTTCTGTTATGTAAAAACTGAGCAATCAGTAGTTTTCGACGATTAACAAAGACAACGTTTAATCCACGAAAATGACTTTTTGCCTCTATAAAAATTGGCAGTATTTAATGTGTACGGTGATGGAACACTTGGCATTTTTCCTTATAAAATAATCTCTATATTGGTGGGCGTGTATTCATTTTCATGTGAGAATGAAGTATTTTTCGATTCATGTAGTAAAGTCTATAGTGTTGCGCTCGAAAGAATAATTAAATGGCTATTTTTTAATTTAGGCCATTTAGGGTAGTATAAGTGGAATGTTTAATTACTAAATACTTGTTTACCTGTGATTCATTATTATTCATTCGTTTTCATCTAATAATTTCCTTATTTCCCTGTTAGATAAATGATAAGAAAATCCATTATAGATTATAACATGAGGTGAGAAATGGCAACTATTAAATACTTCTTCTTAATGCAGTTTGCATTTTAAATCCAATCAATTTTCTTGTGAGTAATTTCTTTGTTCTTTAAAACGTAGTTTATGCACGAGTGGGCACGTAACGAATGCAATCCTGAATGACATAAAACTCAATGAGGTCACAGTACAGTCATGATTAATGCCAACTCAACGTACATGCGAAAGATTTTAAAAGCAGATTAATCAGTACCAAATTTTTTATCATCAATCATAACATAACCTTTTTTTCTAATTCACCTTCCACAACTAATGAATCAGTTTTCGTACAAATCGTACAAAACTTAAAATAAAACGACTGGAATGAATACATAAACAACAACAAAAATTCCTAACGTTTTTCTCAAACCAAAAATTAGTCACTGCTACCACCGAATCAACTGGAATGTCATTCATCTCGTATCCAATATAGCTTTGGAAAGACTGGAAAGGATCTAAATTTATAGTATTAACCTTCATCTTGATAGTGTACATGTAAATGAAAACTTCAGTTCATTTAACTTCGCAGTTTGTACCTTCAACTTAGAATTGAACAGCACAACAAACTCTCAGTTTTAGTGTAGCCAACCATACCCAACCAAACAAACAAACATGAGTTTTGGGTAGATTCTTCAATATCTATCTTCACTTTATTTAGCTTGCACAAAAAAACTCAGTAGACTGGGAAAACCAATGCATCAATGAGCACGAGCACCATTTAATATCTCTTATAGTTTCTGCATTAACTTTTAAGAAGCAGACATTCACCTGCCAGCCAGAGTTAAGTGGTGATTTGTTTTCCTCATCAGTTAACACACTTTAATTCAGTAGTTTGGCAGCTTATTTAATACCCAAAAGCAATTACTCAAGGTTAACTGAACAAATTTTTAATATGAGCAGAAAGGTTAAAAAATAGTTTTTGAAGAAAGTATTTTTCCTACTAAAAAATACACAACATTTTTTGGGGTCCATGTTTCAGTTGTACACTGCTATGCTGGACTGAAGAATAATTTAACAAACTTTTTTTTACATTCATGAGCAATATATTATATTTACAACTACTATTATAATTTTATGGTCTGATCACAGAAAAAAATGGTATTACATGATGATCTCTCATATTCCTTAATTATTGCTACCTAAAGACGTAAGAAGCTGATAAGTCGGTTATCATCACGAGCTGGAAGCCTGCTCCTGCATAAATATAGCTCTATAAAACTACAACGATAATATATATGTACAACATGTACCTGTGATGATTGAAATGAGTAAGGCCAGTATATTATTGATGAGCAATAATAATATTTTCGATAGCAAGAGCAGCTGCTACGGTTTGTCATAACTTAACATTAAAACGAATGATTAGGATTAATAACTGATTGCAATGAATCTCACTCTTCAGTTTGTGTTTTGCATCAGGTATAACCATAAGTAAAAAGCGGTACATAATTCCCTTTCCAGTTATATAACTAAGGATGTTCGGTTAGTGTCTACCTCATTTATGTTCCAGCTTGCGAGCAAGTGGAGTTCACTCTTGCCTAGTCCTCCGGCTTAGAAGAAACGCTGAAAGTGTAATCTCGAAAAGTATATTTACTGATTCAGTCATTATTGCCTTAAGTAAAAATGACTGAACTAAAACGAAATCGTCGGGGTGGGAATTTACTAAGTAGAACTTGTGTGTACTTTTTCCTTCTTATTGTTGTAAATTTAGTGTTGCGCAGTGAGTCTTTTTTAGTGGATAGTAATCCTTATAGACACATTGAGACTTTGGATGATGAAGGAAAATACATTTTGGAATGGATGGTGGATTGGGATAATAAGCGAGTCATTTTTAATGTGTCAGTGGCTACAACGGGTTATATTGGGTTTGGGTTATCAAGAAGGGGTAAAATGACGGGGGCTGATATTGTGATTGGTGGCGTGAGTCCTGAAGGGAAACCTTATTTGACGGTAATTACTGAGTTTTCAAACGTTAAAATATATTGTTCACAAAAAATGTATGAAGTGGCTTTTAAAATACGACGTTTTTCAAAATCGGAATGCAGGATAGGCACGCTCTTGGACATAATCTACCCGTTATGGATGCTCAGCAAGATTGGACATTGCATTCAGCCGTGCAATCAGAAGGATATACTTTCCTTAGCTTTTCTCGCGCTTTTGATACTTGTGACAAGGAAGATTATCCTATTACCGTAAGATTTAGGATGATTTTCAGAAATTAGTTTGTATGATGTATTTATTAAACTTTTTCATAACATATAATGCATGAGCAAAAATGCTTTTTACATATTCATCAGGAAGATGTCATGTCTATCATCTGGGCTTATGGGGAAAATGATGATGTTGTTGAGTATCATTTTCAAAATCGTGGAAACCGTGATATCTATCTTCTAGATCCAGACTTAACTCCACGCATTGCTCAACCCTTATACAGAACGAAGAATCCAAAGGAACTAGGTGATCTGAAGGTGTGGTCTATTAATAAAATCGAGGTTATTCCGCCTGTAGAGACGTACTACACTTGTAGCTTCCATAAGGCACCGCGCTCACCAAAGAAGGGTCATATTGTTGGGGTAGGTCTATTGTCTATTGTAGAGTATGCAATAATATTAGCTCTTGTAAACTTACTAATTGCCAACTACGTTTTATAACTTGCTTGTACTGACTCTGTTGTAGTTTAATACTGTTCTTCAATCTGAACTTGAGCGCCGACATATTAACCACTTCTTCCTTTATCGTTGTCATCCTCCTCATGGAAGAGATGCTGCAGCATTTTTCGAACGTTACGTGAGAAATAGAGGGGAACAATGTTACACTTTAAACACTGCTTCAAGTAAAATTCCTACAATGAACTGCAGAGAACCAATTCATATATGGTCTGTGGGTGGAAAGGTACTCAAATAATTCTCATGGTTTTACATGATGTTACAGATTTTCAATAATAGAAATAATTTCGAATGAGAAAATTTAAACTTTTTTTATACTTTAGCCTGTATTTTTACCCGGTCATGTTGGAATACCTTTGGCTGAGACAACAAACGAATACTTCATGCTTCAAGCACATTATGTAAACCCTGAAAGACTTCCCGGTATGCGTTTAAGATATTCTCTGGAGATCTTCTACACCCCCAATCCTAGGTATGTTGTAAATACCATAGATAACTAAGTGATTACAAATATGAATGATTCAAATTTGCTGACTTTTTTTAGGAAACACGATGCTGGGGTTATGTTAACTGGACACACTGTTCCCGGTTCCCCATCCCTCCTAATCCCCCCAAGTTCTCTTGGACATGTTATCCACGGTATTTGCGGCTCAGACTGTACTAAACAAATGTTCCCAGAAACGGGTATACAAGTATTTGCTGCTAGTATGCATACTCATGGCACAGGTAAAATTCTGCGTATCTACCTAGCGTAATGTTCAATTTTTAATATATTGAAATATGCGAGGATAATGATCAATCAAATTTGATTACAGGAAGAGGAACCCGATTGCTTCAAATCCGTGATAACCATGAACTCCCTTGGATCTCATTTGACGATAATTATCATTACAAGTTCCAGCAAACTCGTATTCTACGCAAGGAACGCACTGTACTTCCGGGTGATCAAATTATCACCAGTAAGTTCAGTCTTAATAATAATTATTATTTCACATATTAATGTTCAATTAAACACAACTCTAACTTTATTTTTAAAATCTTGAAGGATGTGCCTATGAAACTACTGGAAAGAAGCACGCAACTGTTGGAGGAATGTCCTTACGAAATGAGATTTGTGTTGGGGTAATGTGGTACTACAATAGAATTCCTGGATATGGAATATGCAACAGTGAAATCAAATCCAAATCGTACTTCGGTCGATTAGGAGTACAAAATGCTACATGGTATAATTAAAATAAAATAATAAAAAATATGAAGATTTCAAAAATTGAATGTTAAAAATTAAGGTTTATAACCCTAATGTCCTTTTTATCAGGTCCAACGCACATTTAGAAATGGTTATGAGTGCTCCACCAAGTCCTGTTCGGAATCACCATGTCGGAAATATTCTCACATCACTTCAAGTGGAACATTGGGCGTCGTGCTCAGCTACTGGACGACCACCGTTTCCTTCCCCATGTGACACAATGTCCCACACTAATTCCAGGAATGCACGTTACACGACAACAAGGTAGAACCGTAAGTGCACCATCATCCACTCCTACTTTGCAACGGTATGTTCTTGGAGGAAAGCAAAACGAGGCATCGGATAAAGATTTGGAGTACAATAGTGTGTATTCCAAAGACGTGGTGTCCTATGAACGACCAGAAGTTTGCGTCAAGGAGCAGAAGCACGTGGTAGAAGTGAATAATCATGAGTACCAAAGTCCAGTGGTGCAACAACAGTTCCCTTCTGGCACTTGGTGGTCTGTTGATACCAAATCTGAAGGATATAATCCGTAAGAAATGCTGTTTTTTATGTAAAGGAAGTGCGCGTCGTGATTAATTTATGAAATTAATTTATCAAAATACAATTTATCATCTTTAAGCTTGTAGGATGAGGAAATTTGAGTGTAGATAAGATATTGGCAAGCTGTCAGTTGTGATTAAGGAAATGTGAAGGGATAGTCGGATATAGTGAAGATGAGGAGTTTTTTGTGAGGCCTGCAATTTGTGCATTGATCAATGAACAAGCGCATTCTTATATCATATCCTATATGACTTAAAGTAACATTTTATTGAGGTATCTTCCCTCAAAGATAAAAATTTTGTTGACTTTAAGTACACCCCTACTTAAAGTATATTTCAAGTACTCATTCATCATTTGGATATCTTGCCAAAGCTGCTATTTATTGTATTAACTTATTTTCCTTAGTTCATTTTGCCAACGCGTGATTCAGGTAAAAAAAATCTGTTGAAATAAATTATTGCTGTAAAGCTCTAAGATGCTGCTATCTAATTTTATCCCTTTTATTTTTTTGTAACTTCTTCATCAAATAAATAAAATTGCGTTGATTGAGCCAAGATCACAAGTGGAGATAGATGAGCATTCTTTCTTAGCATAAACAAGGGTGCATGTTATCTTGCAAGTTCAAGTTTATCTACAAATAACATACCTATCATTCTACTGACGTGATAGAAGCATTCTCCTGAGGGCAAAGTGTGTGAAATAACACCTACGCATTTATATACTCTCAATGGAATGTATGAGTACCAACAAACCTTCAACCTCCATCGATATTTTAGTGGAGGTCAATGCTAAAGTTATTTTGATAAATTTTTATGCTTCCACAATTTGGAGTTTTGATAAACCTACTCAAAAACTAAATCGTAAACATATACCTATCAATCATGTATAATTACAAATTATTTCATTAAATCAAACTATTCATATTTTTGTATAGAAATTTGAATGTTTTCATACCAAAGTTGGAGTAAAGAACTTTTGAGTAAGGTTACCTATTTAATTAGTATCTTACATCTTATATCATTATCAGTATCAATCAATTTTATCTAACTTCATGCGAAAACCAATCAGATGACCTACAGCCTTAATGCATTTAGTACCTAACATTTAACATTGCTTAGTATAGCATCAATTATATTAATTATGTTGTAAGTATATACCTACCCTATATAAATGCGGTAATAAAACATTTTAATAATTTAAGCTATAACACACACGCAATACATGTGAAACTACGCACTATATTTAAGAGGAAATGTTTCTTCTGCATATGACATGTAATATGGTACTATACTGAGGTGCTAGATTGCTAACGCCTTAAACAAAGGTTTTCCAAAAAAAGGTCACAAAGTCCATATCTCAACGCAATGCTATACTTAATACTTATAACTGATATTATTGAATCCGTACACTATACTTCATCCCTTGCCTAAATTATACTTATGTTTCATCAGAAACATATGTACATTTCAAGCATAGCTAGATAACCTTTCATATCCTCAACCTTTAACACACTTTATGAAATTGATGAACCTCGCTGTTAAAAATTACAACGGTTAAACCACACCACCACGCGTCTTCCGTTTCACAAATTTATCTAAAATGGGAAAGATAAAAAAACTTCTACAAATCCAAGTCTAAAGTCGTTGTCGACCTGCCCTTCGCATACATATATAGAACAATGCAGTATCTGAGCACCCACTCAATTCAAGAGTTTCATTCAGTATTCGTACAACCTTTAACAAAAGTTGACTAAAGATGGCTGATCTGTGGAGAGTGGTTTCCCGTTTTAAATTTAATTTCATAGTTTTAAGCTCAGTTTTACTTTTTGTAAATGTAATTGTCCCCATTGCTGCATACAAAGTTGACGACAATCCTTACAGACACTGGGAAACTTTAGATGAAAATGGAAAGTACGAATTGGAATGGATTGTGGATTGGGAGGAAAGTAGGGTTTTGTTTAATGTGACAGTACAAACAAGAGGATATGTAGGGTTTGGTTTGTCAATCGAAGGGAAAATGTCAGGGTCTGATATCGTCATTGGAGGAGTGCGACCTAATGGAGAACCATATTTTACTGTAAGTTCTTTAAATTAAAAAATTCATCTAAAAATTTAAGCTCAACACTTCAAGTGAATCGGATATTTCTTATATTTATTGTGTATTTTTATCAGGATCGACATGCGATTGGTAATCAACTTCCTGTACTGGATGACAGTCAAGACTGGACATTGCATCAAGCATGGGAAAATAATACGCATACATTCCTCAGCTTTTCACGGCCTTTTGAAACTTGCGACGAAGATCACGATTTACCAATAACTGTGAGTATCTATGAACTAAATCCAACAGTATATGCTATCCCATTTTTTTAAATTTTAAATATAAGACGCTAAAATAATTTTATGTTGTCTCATTCGCTCTATAGGAAGATAGACTTACAATTATTTGGGCATTTGGTGAGAATGATAACGAAACAGAGTTCCATTATCAAAATCGAGGAGCATCTGACGCCTACCTCTTAGATCCTGTCCTTACTCCTCGTGTGGTTGAGAAATCATACAGGGATAAGAATCCGAAAGCCTTGGGTGATCTAAAAGTGTGGACTATTAGTAGGACGTATTTGATTCCTCCAAAACCCACAACCTACATGTGCACCCTCCACAGGGCTCCAAGTCACTCAACAAGACAACATATTGTTGGAGTAAGTTATCTTTTGTTTTGCTTCTATCAATTCTTTTTTTAATTATGAAAACTGAATCACTAATCACTATGATCTACTTGATCGTTTTCATTACAGTTTAATTCCGTGTTGGAGACTGATGTTGAACGAAAGCACATTCACCACTTCCTGCTCCACCGTTGCTCTCCACCAGCAGGGCAAGATGCGGCCTCAGTGTTCCAGCGTCATGTTGAAACCAGAGGGGAGGAATGCTACTTGCTTAATCAACCAGCAGGACGTATTCCTACGCAATATTGCAGGGAAGTTGTTCATGTTTGGGCTGTTGGTGGAAAGGTATGAAATTCCAGCTTAATTCAGTAAATTATCAGTAAGTTAGTGAGTGCACTCTTCAATGACATTTTTAATTGCTTTAAATAGGCCGTCTTCTTCCCTGATCACGTTGGACTTCCTCTTGCAGACCCACAACATGAATATTACCTTCTGCAGATGCATTACGATAACCCAGATAATTTGGTTCCAGGAATTGAAGTTAAATGGGCACTTGAAATATTTTACGCAAATGCACGGTATTTATTTTACAAGTCATTTTACACGTATTTTTTAACATGTTTAAAGTATTCAATTTCATACATCATTCGTTATGTAAATTTTAGAAAATTTGATGCGGGTGTAATGACAATTGGGGGACAAACACCAAATTCTCCAGCCCTGATGGTCCCACCTAGCTCTTTGAATCATTTCATTTATGGACATTGTGGATCAGGTTGATTGATATTCTCCTTATAATTAAGAGGCATATACTCCCGAATCTTGTATAAATAACTAACAAAATAATCTCCTGGTTTATCTGCTTACAAAGGTTGTACCCAGAAAATTTTGCCACGGGAAGGAATTCGTGTATTTGGTGGTAACTTGCATACACATTTGGCAGGTAATGTAAACGGTTTACTTAAATATTCTGTAAAAACTAGTAAGTACAAGTAAGTACTTTTTATTTATTAAGTATTTCATTTATAATTTACATAACTAGGTCGCGCGATAAGGCTTATTCATATACGAGACAATGAGGAGCTTCCTTGGATCATTGCGGAAAACAATTACAACTTTAACTATCAACAAAACAGAGTTTTACGGAACGAGATACAAATCTTACCTGGAGATACAATGATTACAAGTAAGTAATTACATTATTCTGTTATTGAGTTCAGAGTATCGCATCGTTAATTCAAAATGTTATAGTCAAACTAATTATTTTGTGTGGCTCAATTTTAGGATGCGCTTATGAAACCACGGATAGAAATGGGTCAGTCACAGTCGGCGGATTTTCCACGCGGAATGAGATGTGCAATGGTTTTCTTTGGTATTACAACAGGATACCAGAGCATGGAATTTGTAGAAGCTCGATTCGTTCAGATCTATACAGAAGTTTCCTGGATATTTGGAACACCACATGGTATGAGAATGGAGAATGCTTTCTTGTTAAACGTTAGTACTTCATTTGGACAGCATTTCATTTGAAGGAATTAAACAATAACATTTTGAATAGGTCCGACCCACGAATTGAGATGGTTGTCACGTCCCCACGACAGAATGCAGGCCTGGTAGTCTCTGAAGTTGGGAACCGTATTGATTGGACAATCGAGAGGCGAAATCAAATT